>CAUYPK010122708.1:0-27613 GCA_963574355.1 Loris lydekkerianus
TTTGAACAATACAAATGCATAAAATCTTTAGTTGTATTTATTCCAGTCTTCTTTCCTACATATGTACTTTTTTTTTTTTTTTATTAAATCATAGCTGTGTACATTGATATTCATGCTAGGCAATACATTCTCTATCTTAGATAATTCTATCTCCACTTCTAGATCTATCTTAACATCTATTAATTTTTATAATTCTACTTAAATTTTAGGTTAGAAAATGAAGATGAAAAACATTTCTATATGTTTTTCAAGACTTTTTTTAAAAAAAATACTCATTGTGTGATGTTAGCAATAGTGCCTTATATAAGGATCTGGGCAGTGAGTTCCTTGTAGAATTTTAATTTGAAGATTTAAAAACCTTACTTTCTCAAGACAAAATTTGTTTTATTTTATACCATGAGATAAATATCTGTATAATACGATTTATTATTCTTTATTCCTTGGCTGCCAGGGAGTTCACCAAATTTCATGTTCAAACTGTGGTATTAACTCATCTACAGATTCTGGATTATGTATCTTTCTTTATTCTAATGTAGCAGTTCTCAACCTGTGGGTCGCAACCCACAGGAACTGTATTAAAGGCTCACAGCATTATGAAGGTTGAGAAACACTGTTCTGATGGTTTCTATACTTTGCTTTTTAAAATGTATTTTCCCTCACCTGGATGGAAGTGGAACACATTATTCTTAGTAAAGCATCACAAGAATGGAGATGCATGAATCCTATGTACTCAATTTTGATATGAGAACAATGAATGACAATTAATGACACTGGGGTGGAGGAAGGGAAGAGCAGAGAGAGAAAGAAGGAGGGGGGTGGGGAAAGGAAGAGCAGAGAAAGGGAAGGAGCAAGGGGGGTGGGGTCTTCGTGTGTGACACATTTTGGGGGCAAGACACAATTGTAAGAGGGTCTTTACCTAACAAATGCAATCTATATACCTGGTTTCTTGTACCCTCAATGAATCCCCAACAATAAATTTTAAAAAAATTTATTTGCCCTCTTTTGAAAATAATATTGCAAACCTCTTTGATTATATTTTAAATATTATATTTTAAATGAAGTAAGAAATATATATTAAATATATACTCTAGGGTTCATTTTAGCTCTGGAAATCTCAATAATGTATTGCAAGTGCATATAAAAATCTCATGTTGACCTGTAATTTCCTTGACCGAGAGAGAACTATAGATTGCTGGATGTAAAAAGACTTCACAGGTCTTCTGTTCTAAGTACCTTTATTTTGCATAGATTAATTTATTTGCTCAAAGATATACAACTATTTATAAGCAGTTCAAGAATTAGCACCTGGATTATCTAAATCCTAATTCCCAATTCACTATTTTTAATATCTACTCAATCATATCCAAACTTGAAAAGCCTTTTGTTTTTTTTCCAAAAAGAATTTAAATAGATAATCATAGTAAGAAAACCTATTTCCCGTCTTGGTTCCTGTCAGTAGACACTGCTATGCCTAGCAATAAATCTCTATTTTCTTTCTAAATTGCTTATGACTTGTTTCACGTCTTATAATGCATGAATACATTCTAATAAAAAATTCAATAGTTTAGGCCATCATATTGTATCAGCCTCTTCTTTAAATAATGGGGTTCCTTCTTTTAGTTTATAAAATCCCTTCACCCCTGATGGCTAAAATTAATTCATGTTGTTTCTGTTGCCCTTATCTTTTTATTGCAAGTCTGAACTGAATCAGAGTATTCTGTCAAGTGTATTACTATGTCCTACCTTCGAGAATTCTGATGAGTGCTCAGCATAATAAGGAGTAGGGTGTCTGGTTCTTGAAAGTTAATTGGAGCTGGCTGACCAAAAATTTGAAGCTTTATTTCCTGACCTTTTCTTAAATGAAAACACATCTCCAGCCTACAGAGGAAAAGTCGATGCTGGGGAAATGAAGGACCATAACCTGCTGCTGAGATGCTGCCTGTTTTCCTTGGGTATACTTATACCCTGTCTTCAGTTTACATAGGACTTCCAGCTGGTTAGTTCATCTTTGTCATGCTATATAAAACTTAAGTTGAAATAACAGGTTCCCCATCATAATGATAAAGAAACTGAGGCACAGAGCCCAGAGGGAAAAGAGCAACAGGCAGAAAATAGCAAAGGGCTTTGAGTCTATGTTTTTCATAAACATCTAGCTCTCTCTCCAACCTTGATGGTCATTACCAATAGCTAAAAGGTAGGGTTAGCCCTCAGTGTTACAGTAATCATGTCTTTCTGGGCTTGTTAATCACTTTCTGGAACAAATACACTAATCTCTGTCTTTTATAGAATGAAGGAAAATACTAACCTTTGTTAGGCATTTAGTGCATAGTATGATGGTGGGCACTTTCACATACATTTCATTAATTTCTCATTAACGTTGAAAAGTAGACATGATCAACCTTGTTTTCAAAGATTACAAACCTCAGTCTTTCTAGAAAACATAAGCAAATTGCCTATGACTTTTCTAGTAAAATGGCACTGTTAGCATAAACAAATCCAGAACCTACATTTCTTACTTTGTCTCTCTTACCAAACTGAGTCATATTAGGGGCTTAAACGTCACCATCCCAAAGAAAACTGGCAGGAAAAGAAGACATAGTTAAAGGTGAGTTTTAAGGTAGTGCAATACTTAGATTACTTTGGAAGAGGGATTCTTCTTCAGCATTCTTCAAATCACATAACCAATTACTATGCTTATATGGAAGAGCACAGCAGGTTGATGAGGCTTTGAAACAGCATTTCAAACTAATGCCAACACCACATTGCTCAATGTCCCTATTGGACATTGAATAATAAAATATACTGTGAACAGCAGTTTAAGTGTTTCAAGCACATCTAGCTCAGGTCTGTCTTTTATCCTTTGAAATACAGACACTCATGCAGGCATATAAACACACACCCATCCCACAATCATGTATATTAATATTTTGAACATTTGATCATTGTCAGAAAATCAGACAGGGTCTTAGTGCTATGAGTATGAGACAGGCTATTCAAAGGCCTACCTCTACTAGCTGTGTCAAGAAGGGTCCAGAGCTATGAAAGGTGAAGGCAAGTGCTGTCATTTACCTTAATTGGTTTCTCATTTGCAATCTGAAAACCAAAGAGACATTACAGACTAGAATTCATCACTCCCAAACACATACAAACACATGCATACATGCACATACACACACATGAAACCTGAGTAATTATTTTAGTTCCTTTGTTCTGTCATGGTTATTTGGCACTGAGTAGGTACACTTTCTTGTCAGATAATCACTGAAATGAACATTTCTTTGATAAGACTTTTAGGTTGTCAAGATATTGTAAAGCATTTGGAACATAGCAGGAACTCAACATTTGTTGAAACATAGAATTAATATATTGGCAAAGTATCAGAAAACATGCAAGGTAAAACTTTTGCCTATGGGAATAGTTTGTTTCTAAATAGAATTATGGTTTGGAGCTCAAGTTTTACAGTTCTATTACAGACAACTCTGTTGTCCCATGCTACATCCTCTTGGCCCACCTTTGATTTCAGCTGCTTTTGTGGTGAACAAATAAATAGGAGTTCATACCACTGCCTACAGGCAGCTGTTCTACCTTAAGTCTATACAGCTTGAGATTTTTCTGCTTTCTGCCCAAGGCCCTCTTCTCCTGCCTCTGGAGCCAGCTTGGTCCTTGAAAATTGCAGCCCAGAAGTGTAGTTCAATTAAAATTCCCAGAAACAATTTATAACTATTGGAGACAATTTACAACTATTGGAGAATGAGTATCACTGAATATATTTTCTAGCTATCTTTTCAGGTAGATTATTCTAGGAGGTATTTTGTTTGCTTCACACGAGGTCACAATAAAGTTGAGTCCCTGTTGCTCATAGTATTGACTTAAAAATGTACTCTTATATTAGTTTTTCTTTCTTATCTTAGTTTCCCTCCTCTCACTATGCTTTCTGGGTCAGATACAAAATAAAAGACCTCAATTCAAGTCTTTTTCAAAGGCTCTGTTTTCAGAGGAAAATATTTTTAAGACAAGTTCAAACAAATCACAACTTAAATTATGATTCTGCCACTTATTAGCTATGTGGCCTTGAACAACTTACTGAACTTCTCTGAGTATCAGTTTAACTGTTAATGGATATAATAATAGCATCTAACTCATTCAATTCATATAGTTGAAAAAATTAAATACAATAATGTATGTAAAATGCTAAGCACAGTGTCTGTACTATAGTGATTAATAAAATGGTGATTATAAATACCATTATGCATTTAACTAAGTGGTTAATATATGGATTGAATCTTCAATAGTCTCACAGCACACACATAACCAGCTTCTAAACTAGCCTAGATTGGATGACACCCATATGACTCCCAGATTTTTTAAACTCTGCCTACCAAAGGATGCATAGCACAGAGGTTATGCTAGGGATTTGGTAAATATTTAATTTACCAAAGAAAATAAAATAGTTTAGTATTTAACTATTTCTTGTAAATCTACCAAGGATGCCCAATGAACACATCTTGAACAGAATAGCATTACATCTAATTGTTAGTTATCCACCATACTGATTATAGTAACAAATATGAGGGGAATCAGATTGGATGAGAAGACTGGACTAGAGTAATTCTCTACATTGAATTAATAAGGAAGGCACCTCAAGTGATGGGATTAGTATTTCTAGCTTAAGTAGTAGTAGACAAGAAGTCTTCAATTCAGATGCTTTATCACATACAAGTGTCAGGCAGGCATCAGAGCCTTAAGAGTGAATGAACCCTTACCATTCTTTCTAATCATAGAAGAAATTTTTGCAATTCTGAAAATTTAGTAAAGAAAACAAATGGTTCTGTGGTATCCTCATGAACTACTTATGCAGATTTTAATCCAGGGTTTTAATAATATAATAAAACTTAAAAGTTACTCATTTATTGAAGAAACTGTGTTGTAGATGAGAATATGATACTTAAAATATTGGAAAGAATTAGCAAAGCAAATGAGACAGCATTTGGAGAATTTCCAGACCACCACAGGCATTCACAGAGGGAAAAGTAGTTTTTCAATCTGTGGCACATGGACCCACATGTGGCACCAGAGTTAGATTAAGGCAGTGATTCCCAACCATCTTTACATAATGGCACACATAAAAATGCTAATATTTGTATGGCATGCTGAGAGGCAATGATGAAATTGATCTTTTCTTCCTTTTACCCAGAAAGCCCTCCATTTGGAAAAATCAAGCTAAAGCAAAACAACAAAACAAAAATTCACTAATCTTCAATAATGTTCCCCTGTCCTAAATATATTTGCCGAACTTTTAGAAAAGCAAGCTCTTTCATGTTTCTTTTCAACAATAATAGACCAGAACACAAACATACTTATAAACACACTCAGAAATCATTCCTATTGGATCACAGCTTTCTATTTCATTTTCAAAAAGCCACAAGGAAAGGTAGAAATAAGGTTTTTTCCAAATAGTGTCCTTCCACCCAGAGAAGGTCAGGGTCAATGCATATGATAAACAGAATAATGATCTCTCAACAATGTTCATGCCTGAATCCCCTAAACCTGTGAATAAACTGTTAACTTACATGGCACAGGGAATTAAGGTATCAATGGAATTAAGCTTGCTAATTAGTTTGTCACTTTAGGATGAAGAGTTTATCCTGGATTATCTGATTGGGCCCAGCCAGTATAAAAGCCCTTAAATGTGAAAGGACAAGGCAAAAAAGGAGCCTCAGAGTTCAGATCTTTCAGTGAAAAAGATTTGAACAATCATTGCTGGCTTTGAAAAAGGAATGAGGCAATTAGTTAAGGAATGTTAGCAACCTTTAAAAGCAAGAAAAGACAAGACAACAGATACTCAGACCAGGCCTGTTGGCTCAGGCTTGTAATCCTAGCACTTTGGGAGGATCACTTGAGGCCAACAGCTTCAGAACAGCCTATGGCAACATATCAAGTCTGTATCTCTACAGTTTTTTTAATAATTAGCCAGGCATGGTGGTATGTACCTATAGTCCCAGTTTCTTTGAGGACTGAGCTGGCAGGATTGCTTGAGCCCAGGAGTTCAAGGAAGCAGTGACCTATGATCATGCCACTGCACTCTAACCCGGGCAACAGAGTGAGAAAGCTCACACAAATAAAAAATACCAGATACTCCCTTTGAGCCTCCAGAAAGGAACACAAACCTGCTGACACCTTGATTTTAGCTCAGTGAGATCCTCTGCTAATCATCCACTGAGCTTACACAAAGTGAGAAAAGAAAGCACATATCATGACTGGATGTTCCATAAAGCTTTAGCTTCATGAAAATTTTCCCGAAGGACAGGAAATCCTGTTCTTTGTTTCTGATTTTGCTTCCTGTCTGTTCTCAGGACTGACTGGTCTCAGAATTGAAGAGGAAAAGCAAAAAAATAATCAGGAAGTGCTTGGAAGAGTACTGGAGCATTCTAATTTGTTGACAGTGGAAGATTTTACATTTGTTAGCACATTGCAATTTTCATATTCTTTATCTTACCTTGCATTTTTACTGAGTGCTGCTGACATGGCCTTTTGGCAAAATGAAACATAATTATTTTTCCAAAAGCTTCCCTTTTCTGAGGTTTACAACATGATGCCAAAATAAAACACCTGATAGAAAAGTGATATATCAATCATGTGGCTACTCTGACATGACACATGGATACAAATAAAATATGTGATTATATATATACACATATACACACACACAAGGTGGCAAAAAAGTATATATACCATTTCAAGAGAGTTGTTTTCTATGTATTACTTTTTGAAGTTGAATTGAAGGTATAGTTACTGGTCAAGTACACCTAGACATGCTACACACATCCATTTTACCTACAATTCATGCACTTTTTAGGAATGATCGATTTTACTTCCAACAAGGTCTCTTAAAATGTGTACACACTTTTGGTACCCCTTGTATATATATTAATACATATGTCTGTGAATGAATGTGTGTATATATATATATATATATATATATATACATGTATATATAGTGTATATATGTATATATTCATACATATATATAAAACACATAATATGTATTTGTGTTTGTGTAGAACATATATATACACACACACACATATACACACTGTATACTGAATGTTTGATGGAATTGACATTATGTAATTATACATTTACATCTCATTTCAGTCAGCCAAGATCAACTCTCACAAAAGCTGGGAACTATACAATTATCCTTCCATAATCCACCAATTTCTTGATGCCTCATTAACTAGCTATGTTGTGGGTATCCAACTCCTGAATTTCCCTAGTGTCTTCCTTCTCATTTCTCATGTCTTCTCTTGCTATGTCAGGTCCCAGCCTATTATCTCATTTGAAAATTAGGTTCTACAGCAAGCAAACTCAGAGATTGAATTAGGTATGTAGTAAGTATATAGAAGAATGTTTTCCACTAGTTATGATCAACTTGTGGACAGTAGTAGAAGGAAACAAGGTTAGATAGAAGGAAGTTGAAACTGAGCTGTAACACAGTTGCAATAAAGATCTCAGCAAGTCCCTATGAGATAGGCTTTCAGAACTGGTCCAGGGTGGGGCAAGAGGCCTTTATATCCTTTGTCAATTAGTCCTGGATATGAGTTGCCCCTTAAATGAGATATTTTTCTCCCCCAACTAGCAGCTAAGGAATAAATCCTTAATTTCTAAAGGGGAACTAAGGGATATAGTACAGTGTCTACTATATTCTCTGACAGGGACAATATTATTGAGAATTTCAATTAAAATAGATTCCTGCTAAATATTAGTAAAACCAGATAAAAGCTAAACACAAGTTTCCTTGAGGTGGCCCATAAGCAATACTGCTAATTTTGGATATTTACAATATCATGGCAAACTAGCAAAAGACATAATTTTTCAAGTCCTTTCAAATTGTTGCATAAAAACTAATGCTCACTTTGTTAACATTGATGAGCCAAACAAGAAAAGCCAGATAGTGGCTGAGTGGAAGAAAAGTGAGCTTTGTATTCAAACAAACTTAAGTGAGAATCTTCACTTAACTTATAACTAATTTCCAAAGGATGTCAAAGCTTCAATTTCCATAGCTGTAAAATTTGCTTAACAGTAATACTTATGTCATACGGTTTATACGATCATTAAATGGGATGATTTAAGTAGAATATTTAACACAGTGCCTGGCTGATAGGAAGTGTGGCAATGTAGTGAAGACATTAAGAGCTCTGAAGTCAGGAAAACTAAGGGTTAGCTTTTCTTCTTACTGTGTGACCTTGAACAAATTACTTAACTTATCTAAGCCTCAGCTTAGACATACCTACTTCATAGAGCAGCTGCGAAAACTGTGATGATGTATGAAAAGTATTTAGCACGTGACTGGTACATAATAAATATTCATAAAAGTTAGCTATTACTAAATCAATCTTCTAGGGAGGCTTTGGCCAGTCACAAATAAAGGCTTCCTTCATTGACCTTGGTTCAAAATATGCATTTATTCATTTAATATTCAGATTTCATCTAATTTAATCTCAATTGACAAATAAATTCAAACAATGTAACAGCTTATTTCAATTACAAACTTAAATGATGAGTACTAGAGACAGACATCTTTTTTAATTTATTATTATGTTTTTTTATTAAATCATAGCTGCATACATTGATATGATCATGGGGCATCATACACTAGCTTCACAGACTGTTTGACACATTTTCATCACAATGGTTAACACAGCCTTCCTGGCATTTTCCCAGTTATCGTGTGTCAAGACATTTACATTCCACATTTACTAAGTTTTGCATATACTCTTGTAAGATGCCCCGCAGGTGTAATCCCACCAGTACTCCTCCCTTCACCCATTTCCCCCCTCCCTCCTCTCCCTTGAAAGCTATAACCCAGTTATAACCTAAGAATAGGGGAAAGGGGGAAAGGGAGGGGGGAAAAAGGCAGACATCTTTTATTTAAAATTTTTTCAAGCTTTATCAAGGGACAATTGACAAAAGCTATACATTTGTAAATTATACAAAATGCTTTTTATATACATATATGTTGTAAAATTATCACAATCAAGCTAATTAAAATATCCACCACCTCACAGTTCCCGTTTTTGTGTGTGTTGAGAATACTTAGTCTATGTTCTTTTAGCATGTTTCAAGAATAAAATACATTATTAACTATAGCCACCATGCTGCACATTAGATCTCTACAATATATGCAACCCATTTTATAAACTAACTGAAAGTTTGTACTTTTTGACCATTTCTCCCTTTCCCATACCAACCCGTGGTAACCACCCTTCTAGTCTATTTCTATGAGTTCAACATTTTTAGATCCCGCATGTAAGTGAGATTGTGTAGTTATTTGTCTATCACTTAGCATGTCTTCAAAGTTCATCTATGTGTCACAAATGGCAAGATTCTTTTTTCTTCAAAGTTAAATAATATTCCATTTTACATATGAATTTGCCACATTTTATTAATCTATTATCTCTCTATGGATATTTATGATTTCCGTATTTTGGCTATTGTGAAAAAGTCTGCAATGAACATGGAAAAACAAATACATCTTTGGGACAATGAGTTGATTTCCTTTTGACATATACCCAGAAGTGGATGGGGGGGGATCATGCGGTAGTTCTACTTTTTTTTTTAAATTTTTTGGGGAACCTCCATACTATTTTCCATAACAGCTCTGTGAACTTATATTCCCACCAGTGGTGTATAAGGTTTCCCTTTTCTCTGCATATTTACCAACACTTGCTGTCTTTTGATTTTTCAAATGTGTATTCTTTATACAGCTTGAATTCGTAAAATATATGTATGCATGGATTGTTTAAAATTCATAAAATAGTTACTTAAAATTTTCAGAAAGCATGGATATATCTCAGATAACGTATTATCCTTATATCCCTATTTCCAAGAGCTCTGCCTGCCACGTAAATATTCAATTTTATTGAATGAATTTAACACAATGAGTAAGTGTTATGTAGGGAAGTTAGTTAGGAGTCTCATTATATATCTCTACCCTGGAATCCTCTCTTGAGCTCTAAATATGCATTTCAGATGCTCTAGAACCTCTCTATGCAGTTGTCTCACAGCACCTTATACTTAGCACATCAAAACTTGGGCCCTTATTTACCTCTTTTCTAAAATCTTTCCTCCTCTCTTCTTTTCCCCACTTTTATTGATATATAATAATTTGCATATTTTTGGAGTAAATGTCAATGCTTTTTACATGTATGAATATGTAATGACCAAGTCAGAGTATTTGGGGTACCCATCACCTTGAGTGTTTGTCATTTTTTGTGTTGGTATAATTGTAAGTCCTCTCTTCTAGTTACTTTGAAATATATATAATATTGTTGCTAAGTATACTCTCCTTAGTTGTCTATCAAATGTTAGAATTTATTTCTTTTATCTAACTGTATGTTTACATTTATAACCAATTTTACTTGATCCCCACCCCTTTGTTGTGATTACTACAGATTGCCAGTATAAGATGAAATTAAAAACTGTGATGCCTCCAGCTTTTTCTTACACAAGATTGCTTCAGTTATTTGGGGTCTTCTGTGGTTCCATACAAATTTTAGGATTGTGTTTTATTTTCATGTGAATAATGCTATTGCAACCTTGTTAAGCAATGCAATGAATCTGTATATTGATATGGGTTATACCGGACATTTGCCAATATTAATTTTTCTGATCTATGAACATGGGATAAATCTATTTCCATTTATTTGTATCTTCAATTTTTTCATTGATGTTTTACTTATCATAGAACAGACCTCTGTCTTCATGGTGAAATTTATTTCTATGTATTTTTTTTATACTATTGTGAATGAGTTTGTTTTCCAAATTCATTTTTCAAATAACTTATCATTAATGTGTATAGAAACACAATTTATTTTTCTATGGTGATTCTTTATCCTGTAACTTTATTAAATCCATTTATTACTTATAACATTTTTTGGTTGATTCTTCATGGTTTTCTACATATGTGATATATCATCTGCAAACAGAGACAATTTAATTTTGTTTTTTCTAACTTATATGTGTCTTTTATGTCTTTTCTCTTGCCTGATTGCTCTATGAATTCGAGTACTGTATTAAATAGAAGCAGCCACAGTAGGTATCTTTGCCTTATTCTTGACCTTACAAAAAAATATTTCATGTTTTTACTATTGAGTATAATAATGTTACCTATGGTCTTATCATATATGGCTTTTATCATATTGAGGTACATTCTTTCTATATCTAATTTGTTGACAATTTTTTTTTTTTTTTTTTTTTGAGATAGAGTCTCACTTTGTCACCCTTAGTAGAGTGCTGTGACGTCACAGCTTACAGCAACCTCAAATTCTTGGGCTCAAGCAATTCTCATGCCTTAGCCTCCCAAGTAGTCGGGACTACAGGTGCCTGCCACAACACCCTGCTATATTTTCTTGCAGTTATCATTATTGGTTAGCTGGCCTGGGCTGGGTTACTGTGCTTATGGGAGCTTATTTTTAATCATTAAAGAATATAATTTTTCAAATGATTTTTTGCATCTATTGAGATAGTCTTATATTTTTTATCCTTAATTCTATTAATATGGTGAATTACATCTCTTGATTTGTACATATTGTACTGTATTGCATCCTAGGGATAAATCCCACTTGATCACGATGCATGATCCTTTTAATGTGCTGTTGAGAATTTTACTTACTATTATTTTGTTGAGGATTTTGAATTTATTTTCATCAAGATTTTGCATTCTAATTTTCTCTTCCTATTGTGTCCTTGTATGGTTTTGCTATTTGTTATTAGAACCATACTGGCTTTGTGAGATGAATCGGGGAATATTGGCTTTGTGAGATGAATCGGGGAATATTCTCTCTTCAATATTTTGGAAGAGCTTGAGAAAGATTGTGACTGCTTTATTAAAATTAAGTGTTTGTTAGAATTCACCAGTGAATCTATATGGTCCTGTGTGAAACAGTTTTGATTATCAATTCAATCTCCTACTCAAAACTATGTTCATATTTTCTATTTCTTTGTGATTTTAGTCATGGTAGGTTGTGTGTTTCCAGGAATTTATCTTCTTCTCCTAGGTTATGCAATTTGTTGATGCAGATTTTTTTCATCATTTCATATGTGCCTTTGTACTTCTGTGGTATCAGTTGTGATTTTATTTATTTGAGTAAAGACAGACAACTTTTACACCTGCCTAATAAGTTTAAGACTTTTACTTTTTTGCTAATAGCAGGTAAACGATGATGTGAGATTAACAAAAGTTAACACACAATTATTTATCATTTATATTTTAAAGACTCACTAAAGAATTTAGGGGAAACACAATCTGGACTTTAACAAAATCCATGTCACTTTCTTTTCGCCTTTTAGCACAGGTGGTAGCAAAGGAGAAAAGACCAGGTTATTTAGTGTACATGATTGCCTTAAGAAAACAAAAAAATGGAAAATTAAGAAACATATTAATAAATTAGGACATAATTTTTATTGCTAAATTATCCTTCACTTTTCCTAAGTGTCAAATGCATCAAATGCATCAAATGCATTAATTTACTTTAAATGTATTTTTGACAAAAAAAATCTTATGAAAGCAGAGGATATTAAAATGGTAAAATTATTTTTGAGAGGGATGTTATCTAATTCAGACAGTAATCTTATAATTAAGTACTTTTTAAAAATCCTGACTTGATAATGATTAGTCTGACAGGGAGGTCATAATATTCAGCTGGCACTGGCTATTAAAAGTTATTTCCAAAGTTAATTTGTTATTGAGTTAACACCTTTTTGGATCCTATCTATTGGTCCTAATTTTAGCCCATGAAATTTGTCAAGAGTAATTTAATTCTTCTACTCTAAGACAATTCTGTGATTACTGTTTGGCAACCACATCACACTACTGTCTCTTATTGAAATTCATTTACCTATCTGTTGATCTATCCTTCCCTTCCTTCCTTCCTTCCTTCCTTCTTTCCATTCATTTATTAATCCATTTATGCACCAAATTGCTTATTATTTACCAGGCACTGGGTTAAATGTTCTCAGTAATGCAGAGAAAAAAAGCAATGACTCTAATAAGACCGTTAATATCTAATTAGAAGACAGACAAAAAACAGATGTAAAAATTGCTACATATCAGAAAATCTAGCTGTGATAGAGAATAATGTGAGAGGGTTCATTAGGTAAATTTTCAGAGAAAACCTTTTTGAGCAGTTAACATTAAGCTGAATCTTTTTTCACATATGCTTAAAGATAAATTATATGAAAACCTTACAAATTATTGTTCTATCATAAATTAATCACTGTTTTCCTGGAAAATTATAGTATAAACAATAGAAGAGGATTCCATTTACAAAAAAGTAAAGATTTATACAAGGTATTATTGAAAAATACATTTCACACTGGAAAGACAAGTATTTCCCCTGCTATTCTGAGAAAATTACAATCACAAAGAATAGGTAAACTTGAGGTGAAGGATAAAATAGAAGGGCAATCTAGTTCTGGAGACTTAGAGACTGTAGGAAAAGAGATTTACATTGAACAATAATTAATTTGTATTTGAATTATATAACCTATAAATGCATTTGTATGACTCTATGTCAACAAGGTAGGTTCACTGAAAATATTTATGTTAAGTATTACCATGTTCATGAAAAAAAGAGACAATATCTGATGAAATAGTGAAATATTTGAAACTGGCATTACTGAAGAAAAGCCTATAAAAATAGATGTGTTTTTTACAATCTACCTAAATAATCCAGTGCTTTGTACACCTCATATGTTCAATAAACACGTGAATGAATAAATGAATGAATGAAAATATACAGGTGTAAATATAGTGACAATCTGAACATCATTTGATGACAATAATATGTAACAGTAAATTTTAAGGATGCTTTTATAATTGCTTTATACTGTGTTATCATTAATTACAAAGGATTTTAAAGGGATAAAATAAGTGAGTTATAAAGAAAATGATTTCTGTGTAAATTATTACAGTAATGGACACCAGGGAATCACCTTTCCCTGAATATATGCTATTTTGTAATTGTTTCCTGTGGTTGGGTGCCTGTAGCGCAATGGTAATTTTTTCCCTGCATTGACCCTCTCTTCACCACATGATTTGGACAGAATACAACACTTGTAAATATAATACACAGAGAGGCTTTGAAAAGTCTTTGTGTAGTGAAGCATTCCTCTCTTGCTACTTGGAAATCTGCTGGCATGTAAAAAAGCCAGAACTAGAGCTGGAGAGAGCATGTAGAGTAAGGATGCAGTGAGCTATTTCAGCTCCCCTACCCAAGCTAAGGCCTAAGTTCAGCACTGAGCCAAGTTGATGCCTAAGAACTGCTGCCCCTTGTGATCTGAGCCCAAAGTGCCAAATCACAGAATTGGGAATAATGAATGGATATTCTTTTAAGTTACTAAATTTTAGGATGGTTTATTGTGAATCAATAAAAATCTTTCCTCGCTAAATTACTGCATCTTCTCCATATCCAAATGCACATTTTTTTGTTTTTTTTTTTTTTATTAAGTCATAGCTGTGTACAATAATGCAATCATGAGTTATAATGTGCTGGTTTTATATACAGTTTGAAATATTTTCATCGAACTGGTTAACATAGCCTTCATGGTATTTTCTTAATTATTGTGTTCAGACTTTTATATTCTACATTTAGTAAATTTCACCTGTACCCTTCTAAGCTGCACCATAGTTGTGGACCCACTAATTACCCTCCCTCCACCCATCCACATTTTTTATATTTTAAAATTTTTCTGAAGTAAGACTGCCTATTACAAATTACATATAGATTTCACTTAGTATCTTCTATTGTATAATTTCTTCCCCAAATATTGGTATTATATTTAGCACTGTATGTTCCAGTCCTCAGGATTTTAGCTTGAGGAAATATAGTATTTTTTATAAAGATGTTTCCTAAAATTTTAGTAGGCCAAAAATCACAGTGGGTTTGTAGGATGCTTCCTGGTCTTATTAGCTTTGAATTTCTTAAAAAAACCGTAAGTGGTCTCATGAAATTCATAAGATGGTCACAATTCCTGGGTCTCTAGCATATCAATCAAAGGTAGCTCCATTTCTCCAAAATAAATGAATAATCAGTTTTTTGTTTTTTACCTAAACAAGAAGAATTGGTCTTGTGGAACATTTATTGATTAAAATATTTTTTAAATATTATGGGGTTACAAATATTTTGCTTACATTAATTGCTGTAGTACAGTTTGATTCAAAGTAATAAGTTATACATTTTATTAATCCACTCATGTATTAATGAGCACTTTGGTTGTTTCCATTTCTTTGTAATTATGACTTGTGCTACTATAATCATTTGAGTGTAGGTGATTTTTTTTAATAAAATCTTTTTGCCTGGGGGTAAATGCCCAGTTAGAGGGATTGCTAGATCAAATGATGGGTTTACTTTTAGTTCTTGGAGGTAACTCCATACTGTATTTTACAATGGTTATATTAGTTTGTAGTCCCACTAACAGTGTATAAGTGTTTCTTTCTCTCTGTACCCATACCAGCATCTATTGTTTTGGGACTTTTTGATAAAGTCCAGCCATTTTCACTGGAGTTATGTGATACCTCATTGTGGTTTTGATTTGCATTTCCCTGATAATTATAGTTATGTGATATCTCATTGTGGTTTTGATTTCCCTGATTGATAATTTTTCATGTGTTTATTGGTCATTAGTCTATCTTCTTTTGAAAAGCTTCTGTTCATGTCTTTTGCTGACTTTATACTAGGGATGTTTAATATTTTCTTCTTGGTTTTCTTGAGTTATATGTAAGTTCAGATTATCAGCCCTTTATCAGATGTATAGCATGCAAATATTTTTTTTAATTCCATAGGTTGTTTATTTCTTCTATTGATTATTTCTTTGCCTGCACAAAAGCTTTTTAATTTAGGCATATCACATTTATTTATTTTTGTTGCTGTAATTGTGTTTGTGATCTTCTTCATAAATTCTTTGCCTAAGCCAATATCTGTAAGAGTTCTTATAAATTCATCTTCTATAATTCTTACAGGTTCATACCTTAGTCTGTTATTCCTGCAAGTTAATTTTTGTGAGTGGTGAGAGTAGTGGGTACTGTTTCAGTCATCTACATGTGGGTATCTGATTTTCCTAACACCATTTATTGAATAGGGAGTCTTTTTCCCAGTGTATATATGCATGTTTTTCTCTGTTTTGACAAAGATTAGATAGCAAGATAAGGATGGTTTTCTGTTGTGGTTCCCTGTTCTGATTCATAGGTCTATGTCTCTGTTTGGGGGCCAGCACCATGCCGTTTTGGTTACTACAGCCTAGTAGTATATCTTGAAGTCTGGTAAAGTGATGCTTCCTGATTTGTTCTTATTTCTTAAAGTTGCTTTGGCTATATGGGGTTTTCTGGTTCCATGCTATTTCATAGAAATGTGAAAAATGATGTTGGTATTTTAATGATAAACTGATTGAACTTGTACATCACATGGGTAGTACAGACATTTTGATTCTTTTGATCCATGAGAATTTTATGTTTTTCCATCTGGCTACATCCTGTATAATTTCCTTCCTCAATGTTCTGTAGTTCCCCCAGTAGAGTTCTTTAACCTCCTTAGTTAAATATATTCTTAGGTATTTTATTTTCTTTGTTCCTGTTGTGACAGTTATTAAGACTTGGATTTGATTTTAAGCTTGACTGTCTTTGGTATATATGAATGCTACTGATTTGTGTATTACTGATTTTGTAACTTGAGACTTTGCTGAATTTATTTATCAATTCCAGGGGTCTCAAATTATCAATAAAATGTTAGCAAGTCAAATGCAGCTGCACAACAAAAAATAATCCACTATGACCAAATGGGCTTCATGCCAGAGATTCAAGGATGGTTCAACATATGCAAATGTAATTCACTACATAAACAGAAACAAAAACATAGACCATATGATCCTCTCAATAGACAAAGAAAAAGCATTTAACAAATTCAGCACCTTTTAAATGTTAAGAATGCTTAAGAAAATAGGCATAGATGGGACTTACCTCAAAATTAGGGGGATAAAAATAGGACAAACACATAGATATTAGCATACTGAATAGGAAAAATTGAAAGCATTCCCAATAAAACCAGAACCAGAAAAGGTTACCTACTATTACCACTTTTATTTAGCAGTGCTGGAAGTTCTAGCCAGAACAATCACACAAGAGAAGGAAATCAAGGGTATCTAAATGAGGAAAGATGATTAAAATATTCTTATCCTAGTGGTGCCTGTGGCTCAATGAGTAGGGCGCCGTCCCCATGTACCGAGAGTGGTGGGTTTGAACCTGGCCGCAGCCAAACTACAACAAAATAGCCAGGCATTGTGGTGGACGCCTGTAGTCCCAGCTACTCAAGAGGCTGAGGCAAGAGAATTACCTAAGTCCAAGTACTGGAGGTTGCTGTGAGCTGTGATGACACAGCCCTCTACTGAGGGTGACAAAATGAGACTTTGTCTCAAAAAAAAAAAAAAAATTCTTATCCTAAGATAAGATATGTTCAATTATTACCAAAAATTATCCTCAACAAACATCAGTTCATCAGAAAACAATGATACAGAGAGCACTAATCAAATGAAATGTACATCAATGAAGGAATATAAAGAATAAAATTGTTGGAGGCTTTAGATCCATTCTATCACCCAAACTAAAACTTTCCCCATTTGACTGAAATCAGAAACCCAGACATGCTAACTGGCATATGATAATTACAATGTTTTATCTGTACAAGTAGTTGTGTTAATGTGTGCACAATAATAAAATATTGTAATTGATACTTATTAGAAAACCATAATTCTATATTTATTCATATTTCATCCCAAATTTTTCTCACTGAGATCCATGCTCATTAATATATTCTATAGACTCTATAAGTGAATTGTTATGTACCTGATAAGGATTCAGTAGATACCCTTGGTAGATGGCACGAAGTCTGGAATACAGTAAATATTAAATAAATTCCATTATTTAATGATGCTGGTTATGATACTGTTGACTTAAACATCAGCTCATAAAAGGCCACAAAATTGGAAACGGTCAATGGTGTACATAATTGCTGAAACTAGATAATAAAATATATTTTATACTTTGTTTTGTATTGAAATTATAATTAAATTAAACCAAATCAAATTAAAATTACATAACATTTTAGAGTTTATGAAATAATTTAATATGTAATGTTTCATTAAATCTTCATAGAAATATTACTAAAATTATTTATGAAAATGTTTATATCCCCATTTTACAAATAAGAAAAGTTCAGAAAGATTTATTCTCCCTGACTACATTGTTATAAAGGGAATAACTAGAGCTCAACTCTTAAATTATAAACATCAAACACAGATCACTTCCAAGTAAAGTTTCACTAATGTTATTATAATTACTACCATATCAATATTAGTATAACTAGGTAGCAAAATACATAACATTTGCTGGGTGCTTGTATTTTCAAAGACCTAATATGTCTTATTATATATGCATCACACAAAGTACGTAAATAGTTCAGGTTTTATGTCCATTTTACTAGTGAACATAATAAGTGATTTACCCACAGCTCCTATAATTTTTCTATTTAATGATAATTATTTGAATTAAAACTAAAATTCCATTCACTCATTCAAAAAATTTACTGGAGTATATATTAAACAATATGAAAATAGATAATGCAAATAATAAAGTAAACTGGACAAAATATTGCATGGATCTGAAAGCTCTGTAAAGAATTTCATCCTTTATCCTAGTAACAGAAGTGTGCCATAGTCTGATTTTCATTAAAAAAAGATCTTTCCACACAATATGTGTAGATGAATTGCTTAGGAAAACCACTTATAATTTTACTGTAAGACCAAAATAAAAGTCGTATGTAGATGTAAAGAGAATAATGGAAGTGAGAGGGAAATTAATAGATATGAAAGCTTATTTATAAATCAATCACATTGATATTTGGTAATGGAGAGACTAAAGAATTATAGTAAGCATACATATTTGAGAAATAAATAAAAAGGAATAAAAAAATAGTAAACTAGTTTGCTGTGGTGTTAGAGAAAAAAGAAAATGGAAGAGGTTGAGAGTTCAGAGAAAATGGGGGGATATAATCTTTAAGATGCTGATGCGATATCCTACACATAAACACACAGACACACATACACATTAGACGTTTTCAAGGAGAAATATGGAATGAGACATATATTCAGTAATATAGATTATATCAAAAATTCAAGCAATAGGAGTGGATAACATCTCCAAAAATGTGTTTATGATATGAGAAGATATACATAGATGAACATACTAAAATTAAAGGTGTGGCCAAAAAAGAATAACTCAAAAAGGAAAATAATAGAGAATATCCAGAAGAAGAATGATAAATCCCTATTGTTGTAGTACAGTGAGTAAACAATATTCCAAAAAGAGTGTATAGTCAATATTTTCAAAAGAGAATAAAATATCAAAACCACAAAGTCAGTTGTGGGTTTAACAATAAGGCTTTATAATTGCCAACACAGGCAAGTTTAGCCTCATCTAACTCACATGAATATTAATCACATAGTTGATAAAGGCATAATAGGCTAGTATTCTATTATTCTAAATGTCATATTATCAGGACCTCTTCAATCTCTTTAAAGTTATCACTAAAATTTCCTAAACTAAAAGTCTAGTTATTCAGTAGTTCTTCCAAGTAAGGGAAAGATATTAGCCCATTTTATCCTCAACAATAAAATAGCAATTTTAATCCATCAATATATGTAAATGTACAACCAAGTGGCATTTATTCTAGAAATACAAGTATGGTTTACTATCTCTAACACTAATCAATGTAATATACAATATTAATGATTAAATAAAAGTCCACATTATCATATCAATAGATGTAGAAAGAATATCTGACAAAAATCCAACATACTTACATGATAAAAAAAATACAACCAATTAGGAAAAGAGAAAATTCCTTAATTGATAAAAAGGTATCTATTAAAAAGCCATGGTTAAAATCATACTTAGGGTTGAAATTCTCAATACTTTTCCCCTAAGATTAGAAACAAGACAAGGGTGTCTGCTCTCACCACTTCTATTCAAATTTGTATTGAAGTTTCTAGATATAGTACTTAGGCAAGAAAGACAATTGAAAATATCCATATTGTAAGAGAATAAATAAAATAATTCTTTATTTTCAGATGACATGAACTTGTATAGAAAAAACTAAGTAATCCATTATAAACTTATCAGAGCAAATAAATTCTCCAAGATTCCATGACATTAAATCATTATAGAAAATTAACTGTATCCCTATACATTAGCAATTAGCCCTCAGAATCTGAAATTAGGAAACAATTCAATTTATAAAAACATCAAAAGAAGTAATTAGAAATAAATTTTAAAGAGGTACAAGACTCATGTGCTGAAAATAAAATATTTTTGAAGGGCATTAAAAACATCTAAATAAATAAAAGGCATTCTGTGGTTATGAATTTATGCCAATACACTCCAAATTGATATCTAGACTAACTGCAAAAAAGTTCAACAAAGCTAACTACAAAAAAAAAAAAAAAAAAAAAATTCATATGGAATTGAAAGGGTGGAGCAAGATGGCAGACCAGAAGGATTACTTGGCTGAGCTCTCCTAGTATGACTGGGGGGAAAAATAGAAATGAGCAAAATCTGGCATGGGGACTTTACCCAGAGTTGTAGCTCAGGGTGCAAAGTGAGGTGGTGGTGTCCAGGACACAGCATGTGATCCAGAACAATGGAGATCTCCTTCACTAGTCAAGAGATTGGAAGCCAGCAGGACTAACTGGCCCACCCACAAAGGTCTGGGGATATGAGTAAGCCTTTCCAGTTTTCAGCTTTCAGGGAAAGCTCCACATTAAGTGGAAAGCTTGGAAGAGTAGACAGACATAAACAGTCTACAGCAGCCAAATCTGAGTACTGGTTGGAGTAGACTCGCCATGGGTTTGGTGGCTGGGGGAGTGCCCATATTGAGAAGGTCTGGACTGCCAAGGGGCCACCAATGATTGTAGTAAAAATGGAAGTTTAAGTATAGAACCAACCAAATTATCAAAAACAAAACACAACCAAACAAGAAAAGCTCAAATCATCAAAAACAGCAGCAATATCAACAATAAGGAAAAGAAAAAAAAATAACAAATATTGTTGAGAGAAAGTCATGAGGGTAAACCTCTTAGCAGGGCCTAAAACACTGCTGCCTTTATTCTACTTGCCAGAATCAGAACTCCACTCTTGGGACAGGCTCAGTGGCTCCAGCACCCAGTGGGAACTGTTGTCAGGGGGCACTGTGAGACCTGCCTCTGAAGGATTCTGGAGAGCTTTATGATCCCAACCCTGCAGGTTCTGAATGCTGAGGAAACAATCAAGTGATCACCAAGGGCAACTAAATTAGAAACAAAGACCATCCCTGGGAATGAGAGAGAGGTTGCTAGTTGCCTTTTCCATTCCCTATAAAACCACAGTGTCACCTGGTGTCCTGGCAATATATTGCTATATATATTCCTACTAAAATTGGTCCATATATATTTATTTTATATAAATTTCATATATATATATATATATATATATATATATATAAAATTGGTTTATATATAATTATATATAAATATATTTTATTTATATAAAATAAAATATATTTATTATATATATAATTGTTTTACATATATAAAATATATATTATATATAAAATTATATATATAATTTATATACATAAAATAAATAAATAACTTTATATATGTATATATGTATGTATAGATAGATAGATAGATATAATTGGTTGTTTTTTCTTCTTTTCCTTGTTGCTGAGGTTGCTGCTATTTTTGGTGATTTGAGCTTTTCTTGTTTGGCTGTGTTTTGTTTTTGATAATTTGTTTGGTTCTATATTTAACTTCCATTTTTACTATGATCAAGAGCAAAGGCTCCTATATTTTTGGCTACATTATTATAACCTCATTTATTCTATTTCACTCCTCTCCATTCTGTTTTCATATACATTCTTCACTTTTCTCATCTGTCCTACATAAATTTCTTGTGACACAGCTAAAACATCCCATCCCTTTTTTGGTATTAATTTTTTCTTTACTCTCTCTCCTTTATTTAATACAACTGTATTTTTAATTATATCTAGTATCATTTTATTATTTTTTTCTCTTTCATTTTTTTTCCTGACAGCTGGGGTGACACAGCTGTGGTCTGGCAGGGAGGTCACGGTAGTAGTCTGGCTCAAGAAGGCCAATTGATCATGGTCTAAGGAGACCTTCTACCTTTGCCCCTTCGAGAACAGTATTGGCCAGACCACATTGCAGAATTTTTCTATTTTTTTATTCTTATTTAATTTTTCCTTCTTGTTTTTGATCTTTTTTTTTTTTTTTTTTTTTATTCCTATTTTTTGCAAAGGAAGAGTCTGGCTTTGCTCTGGCTGTTATGGACCAGATTTCGAGGCACCCACCCAGCCCAGTCCCTAAAAATTCTTCAGTTACAAGCATGGCCTTAGCACCATGCTGATCAATACCATTTCTTCTACTACTCTCAGTCCCTTTTCCTGGCCACCTTCTCACCTGTTCCTCAATTATTTTCTTTCTCCCCTGTTCCCTTTTTCTTTTCTTTTCTTTTTCCTTCTTTTTCTATTTTTCTTTTTGTTCCTCTTGTATTTCCCTGCTCACCCTTTACCCTACTTGTACTTTTGACCTTATACCAAGAGGACACTTCAACACTGGAGCTCTGAGACAAGGTAATTTGAAGCAAAGGAAGAAGTGGGAAGGAAAAATTAGAACAAAGAGGTGAACAAGAAGAAAGAACACATGAGGAGGAACTAACCAAAAAATTTGGGCAACATGAAAAACCAAAAGAAAATGAAAAGAATGAACCAAAATGTGGACAAGGGATATGTAAAATATAGGAAAGCTATGGTGAGCTTAAGGCAACGAAAAAGACAATCAGATATAAAGATGCACTAGAAAGTATCACAAATAGATTAGACCATGGAGAAGAAAGAACCTTACAGTTAGAGGATAAAGTTTGAGTTAATTCAGGTAGTTAAAGAGACAGAAAAGAAGAGAAAGGAGAATAGTCACTTGGAGAACTATGGCACTACATGAAGCGTACAAACATATGAATACTAGGGATCTTTGAAGACAAAGAAGATTGTCCCAAAGAAATGGAAGCCCTACTGAAGACTACCATAAACGAAAACTTCCCATATTTTACTAAAGATCTCAACACACTCCTTTTAGATAGTTATTGAAACTCGGGTTATCTCAACTCAAACAGAGCTTCTCCAAGAAACATTATAATGTACCTATCCAAAGTCATGATGAAAGAGAAAATCTTGGAAGTAGCCAGGAGTAAGCTCCAAATGACCTACAGAAGGAGAGCCATTAGGATAACAGGAGACTTCCCAACTGAATCTTCCAAGCCAGAAGAGAATAATCTTCCACCTTTAACATTCTTAAACAAAACAATTTTCATCCCACAATTCTTTAACTGGCTAAACTAAGATTTAAAATTGATGGAGAAACCAAATCCTGTGCAGATATACAACACTGAGGTGAATTTGCCAGAAAAAAATCCACTCTACAGGGAATACTTATACCTATTCTCAATACTGAACATCAAAGCAAACTAAACACCCAAAAGCTAAAAGTCACAACTTAGCTTCCACGTTGGCACAAAGGATAAAAGTACACAATGGACTTTCATAAAATAAGATGAATATAATTCCACTATACTTATCAATTCTCTCAATAAATGTCAATGGGTTGAATTCCCCACTGAAGGGGCACAGGCTGGTTGACTGGATACAAAAGCACAAGCCATCTATGTGCTGTCTCCAGGACAAACACCTACACTTGAACGACAAATCAAAACTCAGGTTAAGGAATGGAAAACAGTATTTCAAGCAAATGGAAATCAGAAGAAAGGAGGGGGTGCAATCTTATTCTTAGCTACAAACGGATTTGAAGTCAATAAAGTTAAGAAAGACAAAGAAGAACACTTCATATTGGTCAAGGGAAGACTACAACAAGAAGATATTACAATATTAAATATTTGTACACCCAACTCACACATTTGGTCTTAAAAAAGAATGAAATACTATTATTTGCAGCAACATGAATGGGTGTGGATGGAGGTCATTATGTTAAGTGAAAAACTCCAAGCACAGAAATAGAAATACTGCATGCTCTCACTCATATATAGAAGCTATAAAAGTTGATTTCCTGGAGATAAAGAGTAGAATAATAGTTAACAGAGGCTGTGAAGGGTGTGTGTGGGGTGAAGGAAGAGGATGAAGAGTGGTCAGTTAATGTGCTCAAACTTCATAGATACATAATAAATAGTTATAGTGTTCAATACCTGAGAAAGGTGAGTACAGATAAAAGACAATATACACATTGTATATTTGAAAATACCTATAAGAGTGGATTTGAGATGTTCCTAACACATATAAATGATAAAGGATCAAGTTGATGAATATCCTAAATACCCTGATCTGACAATTAAACATTACACTTGTAACAAAACATCATACATATGGGTAGCACCTGTGGCTCAAGGAATAGGGCACTGGCCCCATATACTGGGGGTGGTGGGTTCAAGCCTGGTCCTGGACAAAAGTGCAAAACAAAAATATATCACACATACCTCATAAAGATATAAAAATATTTTGTATCAGTAATAAAACTTTTAATCAAAGTAAATAAATGAAACTATAATAAATAACAATTATACCACCTCAGTCCACCCCCCCCCTTCCTAAAAAAAGAATGAAGTTGTACTCCTTCCTTACACCATATACAAAATTTAAATCAAAATGAATCATGGACCTACATGTAATAACAAAAATTATAAAACTCTTAGAAGAACACAATAAAAATCAGCATGACCTTAGAGTAGGAAATTGTTTTAGACAACAGTGAAGAAAAAATTGGTAAGCTAGACATCATCAAAACCTTTTGTCTATCAGTGGACACTATCAACAAAGTAAAAAGGTAACCAACATAATATAAGTATTTGGAAATCATATCTGATAAAGTACTTGGAACTTGTATTCAGAATATATGAAATAAAGCTATTACATTTCTGTCATAGAAAAAGGCAGATAACCCAAATTAAAAGATAGTCAAAAGATATAAACATTTCTTGAAATAACATATACAAATGTCCATAGAAAAGAAAAATAAATTATCACTAGCTATTATTTAATGTAAATTAAAAACAATTAGCATGTCAGCATGTCATGTGAGTGACATGCACACTCACTAAGATGACTAGAATAAAAAAGATAGACAATAACATGTTTTGGTGAAGCCAAAGAAAAACTGAATTTCTCATTACCTGTTGACGGGAATGTAAAATGGTACAGGTACTTTGGAATTCAGTTTTGATAGTATCTCAAAATGTTAAACATAGGTTAATAATATAACCTAGCAATTTCATTTCTAGATTGTGTGTTAGAGTTTAGTGTAAGATGACATTCCTGCGGATCTATCTGCTGGTAACAGCCCAGATTTTTCAACTCACACCCTGTCCTAAACACAATACCTGTAAGACACTGCCGGGGGTCAGGAGTGTTCAGCAGTTTAGATATACATCTATGGGTCACTGTGCTGGAGAAGGCTCAAAAGTTCAAATTGCTTAAGGATTAAGATATGGATTAGCCACATAAAATAGGAAAGTTGAAGTTTACCCTCAAGGCATTGTAATAATTTTTTTTTCACTTTATAATCTTATGATAATCTCTTCTGTCCCTCTTTCCATTGTTTCCTCAATTTACTGACATTGCAAAACTTCTTTGTTTCCTTTTCCATACATCTTGCACATATGGATTTTTCCTGGTTTAATAAAAGACCTTTGAGGTTTTTGTCAGGTCAGCACTTTCTTGCTACTGCTTGCCCCTCCAAGCCTCATCAGTTATTTATTTGAAAATAACTGAGTATAAGAGTTTGCTTTTCATGCCATCCCATCACCATTTAATTCCTAGGAGTAGAATGACACTAGATATATACCCAAGAGAAATGAAAACACCTACACACACAAAACTCATATGTGAATGTTAATAACTACATTATTCTTAATGGCTGAAAAGTAGAAACAAATCAAAAGTCCATCTACTTAAAAGTCAATATGTACGTGATATATAATGGGATATTATGCAGTCATCAAACAGAATGAAGTACTAAGACATGCTACAATGTGGATAAACCTTGAAAACATTATGCTAAATAAAAGATGCCAGTCACAAAAGATTACATATTTTATGATTCTATTCATCATATTAAATTTCCAGAATAGGCAAATATACAGAGACTTAGCAACAGTGTAAGGCATCCTTTCCTAAGCTGGAATCAGAAAATCAGCTTTCCTACCTTCCTCTGCAATTGGGTGCAGGCATGTGACCTGACTTTTGCCATTCAAATGCATCCACGAAAGACTAATCAATAAGTAAAAAAGAAGAGGAGAAAAACATTTAGCAGGGTATCTATTTTGTTTGCAAAGATAATATCTGAGTTTGAATGAGTAGTAATAGTTTATTCATCAAGCCAGTTCTGTGGTACATCTTTAGGAATTAATTGCAAACAATTAGCCTCACGTTTGTTTCTCTAACATTCCCTATAATTCCATAAACTACCTAAATTCTTTCTCTTTATTTTTAAAAACACTTAACTGAGGCATAATTGACATGAAAAAAAGCTGTAATATTTAATGTATACAATTTGATCAATGAGTTTGAAGATGACCCCTACAGACATGAAACCACTATAAAAGCCACAAAGATATCTATCACCTTTCAGAGGTTCCTCCTGCCACTATTATTCTCATTATATTTGTGGTGCTTTTGTGGTAAGAACACTTAATGAAAGATCTGTACTCTTAGTATATTTTTGTTATAAAATATTGTTAACTATAAGCACTATTCTGTATAGGAGACCTTCAGAACATATTTATCTTGTGTAAGTGAAACTTTGTACCCTTCAGCTACTCTTTACCTATTTTTCCCTGCACCCATTCCCTGGCAACCACCATTCTACAATCTGCTTCCACTTGATTTACTATTTTAGATTCCAGGGATAAGTAACAAGATTGCACAGTATTTGTCTGTGTGTAGCTTATTTCACGTAGCATAATGCCCTCCAGATCCATACATATTGACACAAAGAACAGTACTTCCCTCATTTTTAAGTCAAAATGATATTTCAGTTTTATTATCCATTTATCTGTCAGCAGACATTTGGGTTGTTCCCACATTGTGACTATTCTAAATAATGCTGTGAAGAATACAGAAATGCAGGCATTTTTTCAAAATCCTAATTTAAATGCTTTAGGATAACTACCCCCAATGTACTGCTGAATCATATGGCAGTCCTATTTTTAATTTTGTGAATAATATCCATATTGTTTTCCAAAATGACTTCACCATTTACATTCTCACGTGTACAAGGATTATTTTTTTTTTTTCTTCACATCCTCATCAACATTTGTTATGTGGATGTTAACACTTTTTTTTTTTTTTTTTTTTTTTTTTTTGTAATACCCTAATAAAAGGCATTTGCAATAGCAACTGGTGGTTTCAATTTGGATTCCCCGGTGGTTGTAGGGCGGTGGAGC
>CAUYPK010122710.1:0-25726 GCA_963574355.1 Loris lydekkerianus
GAGAGCTGCAGGCCTGGGAGAGCTGCAGGCCTGTGAGAGATGCAAACCTGGGAGAGCTGCAGGCCTGGGAGAGCTGCAGGCCTGGGAGAGCTGCAGGCCTGGGAGAGCTGCAGGCCTGTGAGAGCTGCAGACCTGTGAGAGGTGCAGGCCTGGGAGAGCTGCAGGCCTGTGAGAGATGCAAACCTGGGAGAGCTGCAGGCCTGGGAGAGCTGCAGGCCTGTGAGAGCTGCAGACCTGGGAGAGCTGCAGGCCTGGGAGAGCTGCAGGGCAGGTGAGGCAAGCACATGCAGCCGCCTGCAGCTCTGCTACTCATCTGAACAGTCTCACTCTGCAGGAACTTTCATGTCATTCATTTATTAAGAAGGCAGGGCATGTGACTGCTATGAAGGCCTGAGTACATGGGAGCCCAGAGTGCCACCTGCTCTGCCACGCAGGTCCCCTCTCTGGGGACAGCATGGTGTGGTGACTGACCAAGGCCCCATGCCTCCAGGAGGACAAGCCAAGCTCTGTCGCTTGCCTGCAGGGGACTTCAGGTAAGTTACTTCACCTCGCTGAACTGACGCCCCTCCTGAAAAAGCAGGATGATGACGTATCAGCCTCGCGGGTGGTTGTCAGGGCTAACTGGACAATCTGCACAAAGTGCTGACGAGTGTGCCACTGCATCCTAGGGACTCATCCCAGCTGTCACCACTATCATCATGACTATCATTTAAAAGCCAGCATTGGGGCCGGGCATGGTGGCTCACATCTGTAATCCCAGCACTCTAGGAGGCCGAGGCGAGTAGATTGCTTGCGCTCAGGAGTTCGAGACCAGCATCAGCAAAAGTGAGAGCCTGTCTCTACTAAAAATAGAAGAACTGTGGCAGGAGGATCACTTGAGCCGAGGAGTTCGAGGTTGCTGTGAGCTATGATGATGCCATGGCCTCTACTATGTTATGTTATAATTATGTTGCCAGGGCAACAGAGTGAGCCTGTCTCAGAACAAAAACAGTACTAGGAACAAATCAGTGCTGTGCTGCAGTCCACCTGTGCCTCATTAACTCCTCGGGTGTCCGTGTGGCCCTCGGACCCAGATGACTGGGCATGAGCCTGGTGGGAAGAGGCAGAGGCTCGCTGGTTCTGATGTTGCTGGATGGTCGGAATCACCAAAGACGGATCTGCTGAAGACCACTGGGAAAACCAGGGGCCCTGAGCAGCCACCTTTGCCACTGGTCAGCAGAGGGAGGTATGGGGGAGGCCAGCTGCGCAGGCCGAGTGCCAGGGGACTGGTGGGTTTCCAGTCCCATGCCTCTACTCTCAGAGTCAGAAGGAAGATCACAAGCTCAAGGGGAAAGTGGTGGGGCCGGAGAGATGTAGGAACATGAAGGACACCTGAAATTACTCTTGTTCTGATGATAAAGCAGCAGGAACCAAGGAAATACAGAAGCTTAACTCATAAAAATTTCCGTGTTACTAAATGTGCTTTAAAAGTCAGTGTAAGGATTAAAAACGTGGAGTCTGGATCCACTGGTCTGGAATATCTCAATTCTACTGCTCAATACCTCTGTGACCTTGGGCCAGTTGATTTAGCCTCGTTGAACCTTAGTTTCCTCATCTGAAAAATAAGGGTATTAATAGTCTTATCCATATAAAGTGGGGTTTTTTTGAGAGACTCACTCTGTGCCCTGGGTAGAGTGTCATGAGCATCACAGCTCACAACTTGTTGAGTCCTGCCTCAGCCTTCCAAGCAGCTGGGACAACAAGCACCTACCACCA
This sequence comes from Loris lydekkerianus, assembly GCA_963574355.1. Lineage (NCBI taxonomy): Eukaryota > Metazoa > Chordata > Mammalia > Primates > Lorisidae > Loris > Loris lydekkerianus. Next base: position 1,756 of record CAUYPK010122710.1, read on the forward strand.
TATCTTGCTAATTTTTATTTTTATTTTTATTTTTTTTTTTGAGACAGAGCCTCAAACTGTCACCCTGGGTAGAGTGCCGTGGCATCACAGCTCACAGCAACCTCCAACTCCTGGGCTCAAGCAATTCTCCTGCCTTTGCCTCCCAAGTAGCTGGGACTACAGGCGCCCACCACAACACCCGGCCGTTAGAGCCGTCATTGTTGTTTGTTGGGCCTGGGCTGGATTCGAACCCGCCAGCTCAGGTGTATGTGGCTGGTGCCTTAGTGGCTTGAGCCACAGGCACTGAGCCATAATTTTTCTACTTTTAGTAGAGATGGGTCTCAAGGCTGGTCTTGAACTCCTAAGCTCAGGCAATCCTCCCACTGTGGCCTCCCAGAGTGCTAGGAGGACAGGAGTGCACCACGGAACCTGGCCCAGTATGAAGCTTTTATTCTCCCTTTGGTTAGATGAAATACAAGAAGATTTGAATAGTGTCTGGCAAACAGTAAATGCTATATGAGTTCCCAGCAATAATGATATTATTATTTTATGAGGAAGATAAATAAGTTGAAGCCCTTATCTCTCCTGTCTGAATTCAAATCTTGCAAGGAAGGCCAAGTTCATATTCTAGGCTCTCTGACTTTAGGCTTTCTCTGACTACCAGGAGCCTTCCTCTTCCAGACTCCAGGCACACTCGTCACCCTCACCTCTTACGTGCCACTTAGACACATACACCTCCTCCAACTCTTGTTTTTTCATATTTAAATGCCTTGTTTTTAATACTGGATTGAGAGGTAGGCTCTTACTGGAAGTGCCTCTCTGCTCGTCCTCACGAGGTCGAGTGCAATGTCACCTCACCAGGGGTGCAGGATACATGACATAAACTGGTCAAGGACTTCCCATGAACACAACCCACCTGATGATTAAGTTGTCCTCACCAAGGGTCACAACAGTGGCTTCTGTGGCTTGGAGAGACATGAGTTTGGCAAGGGCTTCTGAGGTTTTGCTCTAGGAAATAACCAGAATATAAAACAAGAGCTAGCACAAGCTGACCTGTGCAGACACAGACCGACATTCACAAGGCTGGGGTGAGAGGGGTCAGAAACAGCTGTAGAAATGGCAGCTCCCTACCACAGCCGCACCACACAACAGCAGGCTCTGTAGAGTGGGCATGACTCACTGTGACCACATGTCACTGCCACACTGATACACAGTGCCTGTGCACAGAGTTCCAGGGATTACATGTCAGACCGTACACCAGTCTGCCCACTGACTGCTCTCTTTTAGATTCCATCTAATTTCTTTTAGGACCTGAGTGGCACTCTCTTACAGGGTATGTTTCAATGCTAGGGTCAACACAGGGTATTAAAAATGGTGTGACCCTGAGGTGGCAAAACAGATTTCTAGACCAACAACCTATACGCACACTCAGCTATGTAGGAAAATGCAACACAGGCTCTGACCTGAGGGCCAGGCTTCTTCCCTTTACATAATACACCTGAACAAAGGTTTTAATAATTAACCAGATTAGCTGGGATTTTAGAAGTGGCCTCCAATTTGGAGATTAGTGCCTGGAGCATTTAATTATATGGAGGTTTCCTATTTCTTCAAGTCTATCTCTACCATGTATAATCAGCAACTCTAAACACGGTGCTCAGAGGCCCTGGGGTTTGTGTTACTAAAGGAGCAGTTTGCTCCTGAAGCTGGCGCTGCTGGTACCTTCGCCACATGCTCCAACCAGCGCCCCAGGGCGATGAACAGGAAGAGCATAGGGGGGGTGTCGAAGAACGTCACAGGGCTCCTTTCAGCCCTCTCAAACACTGCGACCACCAGGATGACCAGAGAGTAGACGTAGGCGATGCTTGTGGCCAGGACGATGAGCACGTCCATGTTGGCAGACCTGTGTCTCAAGGATTTGTAGGCCTGAACGTAGAAGTACCACCCACCAAGGACCTGCAAGACAAGGTGAGCAGAGGGAGGCGGGAGAGGTCATCAAGCAGCCTGGGACCGCAGACCCGGATGCGGGGACTGCAAATGTGAGCACAGTGCCTGTCCTCTGTACAGGGGCCAGCTGGAAAGATGCAGGCCCAGATACAGGAAGACGGTGGCGATACTGGGGAATGGGACTGGGCTTGGGGCAGGATGTAACAATCAAAGAATAGTTGTCCCTCTTCATACTTCAATATGACTTAAATTGTTTATAATAAGTATATATATTTTCAAGTAATTGAAAAAACAAATTTGTTTCTTTATGTCTATCTCTATATTATGTATTATTAGTAATTCTAAACATGGTGTTCAGAGGAAGTAAATACAAACTACAAATGCTTGCCCCCAAATATCCCTAAACCTCTAAGTTAGGGATAACATCCCTAAAGTACTAAGTTATGTTTTAGTTTTATATTTAGTTTCCAAAATATTGGCTAGTTCCTTACTATCACCATCAAGAAGACATTACACAAGGTCTTTCTTTCTACATCTCTGCCTTTCAAGACAGAAGCATGAACTCCAGGGTGATCCAGCCACTTCCTCTAACAACAATGGTGAATTAAGCAGAGTAATGTGCTAAAAGGAGAAACACAGATTCACCAGTCCTCACACAGAGAAGGCTGTGTTTCCAGGGAGAGTTCTGATCTCCTGAAATCAGCTGTGAGACTGACAATGAAACCAGGACCTCAGTCCCTCACATGGGAGGACACCTCTGCTCCTTGGCTGGTCAAGACAGAAAACAGCAGCAACTGCCAGAGTAGGGCAGGAAAACTGCAGGAACGTGCTACTTAAACCGAGCTACGGACTTGTCTGGCCTATGAAGGCACAGTATCTGCTGGCCCCACACAGGAGCACAGGCAGAGGTCTGCTCATCTTTCTCACACGCACCTGGACAAAGGTACACAAGATAAAGAAGAAGAGATTTAAAATGGACAGTCCGGGAATGATGTTGTGGTCCAGGACATGGGGCTCATTGCTGGGTACCAGCATGTAGATCATTAAACCCATGACAGGGACGCCAAACAGCAGGCTGCACAGGAAAGACTTCTTCCACCTGAGGAGCAAAGGCAGCAACACAGACAGATCAGACACCCCCTGTCATGGGGCCGCTTCCCTCCTGAGGGCCAGGCTTTAATGCTTGCCTTTGTCACATGTCTGGGACAAACCACCAAGGGTTAAAATGAAACTAAGGATCACTTCTAGACACTGGCCATCCAAGGGACTATCTAAAGGTCTACACCTTGGTGCAAGGATGTTCCAGAGATGCCCAGACCCAGCCCCTGCCTTTAGAACACTGGTATGTGACTGCTAATTCACAGGTGAGGCACATGAGGCCCAGAATCTGAACATTCAGCCCCAAAGAGGTCTAATATCCTCAGCCTGTGGCTGTCCACAGTTCTTTGTTCAAAATTCAATGATATCCAAGCCCCCAAAGAAAAAAATTTATAAAAGCAGTATTTTATTAGTATAAACTTACTTATGTATTCAATTTTTGAATAATTATGAGGATAGTGAGGCTGTCTTGATGAGCACCAGAGCTTGACAGCAGGAGTCATGGCTGCCAGCTGTGTCTCACATCAGCTGTGGTGCTCACGAAATTCCAACTGAGAGGTTGCAGAGTCTCCAACACACCTTAACCATGGCCTGGGCCCGAGAGGCTGAAGTCCTAGGCTCTCAGGCTGCTGCCTAAGGCCTCTGGACAACCAGTCCCTCATGGTGCCCCAGATGCCTCTCGTGCACCCACCGTATCAGTCAGACCAAGCACGTGAGCGCCTGAATGCCCCAGGAGATCCCCGGCCCTGTCAACTCCTTCAGCCTTGCAAACGTCCACTCATTTTTTGAGCCTACATCTTTAAGGCCCCTGGTTGGGGTTTCCTAGATCTTCCAGAATCTCCCTGAAATACTGCTGTCATTTCTCACTCTTGCTCCAAGACCATTTTCTTTCCACTCTGCCATAATGCCTGTCCTCAACTCCTAGTTCTAGAAATCATACAAAGTCTGAAAACACTGTCAAAGCAAATAAAAAAACTACACTCTCTTCTTCCTCTTCAATTTGGAAGTGCTGTTCAACCTGTTACCACCAGTCGCAGGGGGGTTATTTAAATTAAAATTAAATAAAGATTAAAAATGCCTTTCCACAGTCACACAAGCTGCATTTCAAGCACTCACTAGCCACCAGTCATGAGTGGCTTCTACCATGCAGTGCAGACACAAGGCACTCCCTTGTCACAGAAACCCCTTTTGGACAGTGTCGTTTTTAAAGGGTTAACATGCCAAGGGTAAAGGCCACGATATGTGGACAGTAGCCCGGGAGCCCAGAGGCAGGGGGCATGCCCGCAAGCATGCAGCGCAGCATCGACCCAGGCAGAGGACAACACCGAGACAACCATTTACCTGTGTGTTCTACTTACTGCTTTATTTCTATCTTGTGTTCCAAGTGATGAGCTCTGGGGTTTCTCTGGGCCGGGGAAGCATGAAAGCCAATTTCCTTGTTATTAAAAATAGAGGGTGGGGGGAAAGGGAGGAAGGTGCTTGGTTAAACCACGCATTGGTTGAAAGCACTTCACAGCCTTGGAAACCAGCAAGTGAACTGAACACTGTCTCAGACAGGTGTGGCATATTTCGCCTCGCAGCTGCTTTACCCAGGTTCCCCCAAAAACCTTGCTCAGAAGCCCAGTGCCCTTTTATGCTTAGAGATTGCCCCACTCCCAAAAGGGGGTATAGACGATTCCTATGCTGGCACTACAGTTTCACCAGGCCCCAACACCAGCCAGTGCTGACTTATACAAGCTCATAAATTTTGAGTTAAGAAATCCCAAATACTTAATTGTGAGCTACTTTCTTTTTTTTTATATATATATTTTAATTTTTTTTTATTAAATCACAATTGTGCACATTAATGTGATCATGGGGCACCATACACTGGTTTTATAGACCATTTGACACATTTTCATCACACTGGTTAACATATTCAGCTCCAGTGGGAGGAAGCCTGGGCTGGAAGTCTGGAGACTGAGCTCTGGGCTCCGCTCTTCTGATAGCACTGTGGCTTCAGGCATGGCATTTAACCTCTCTGACCTCTGGCGCCTTTGTGAGCTACTTTCATTCCACCCATGAGGCGCCGAAGGTCAGAGAGGTTAAATGCCATGCCTGAAGCCACAGCATGGGTAAGATGCCTCCCCAGAGGGAGTCCACACGTGGGCAAGATGCCTCCTGCGAGGGAGTCTACACGTGGGTAGGATGCCTCCCCAGAGGGAGACCACACGTGGGTAAGATGCCTCCCCTGAGGGAGACCACATGTGGGTATGATGCCTCTTGTCAGGGAGTCCACACATGGGTAAGATGCCTCCCCAGAGGGAGACCACACGTGGGTAAGATGCCTCCCCTGAGGGAGTCCACACGTGGGTAAGATACCTCCTGCGAGGGAGTCTACACGTGGGTAAGATGCCTCCCCAGAGGGAGACCACACGTGGGTAAGATGCCTCTTGTCAGGGAGTCCACACGTGGATAAGATGCCTCCCCAGAGGGAGACCACACGTGGGTAAGATGCCTCCCCAGAGGGAGACCACATGTGGGTAAGATGCCTCCTGCGAGGGAGTCTACATGTGGGTAGGATACCTCCCCAGAGGGAGACCACACATGGGCAAGATGCCTCCCCAGAGGGAGTCCACACATGGGTAAGATGCCTCCCCAGAGGGAAACCACATGTGGGTAAGATGCCTCCTGCAAGGGAGACCACATGTGGGCAGGATGCCTCCTGTGAGGGAGTCTACACGTGGGTAAGATGCCTCCTGCGAGGGAGTCTACACGTGGGTAGGATGCCTCCCATGAGGGCGATCACACGTGGCAAGATGCCTCCCCAGAGGGAGTCCACACATGGGCAAGATGCCTCCCATGAGGGAGACCACACGTGGGTAAGATGCCTCCCCATAGGGAGTCCACACGTGGGCAAGATGCCTCCCATGAGGGAGACCACACGTGGGCAAGATGCCTCCCCAGAGGGAGACTACACATGGGTAAGATGCCTCCATGAGGGAGACCACACGTGGGCAAGATGCCTCCCCAGAGGGAGACCACACGTGGGCAAGATGCCTCCCCAGAGGGAGTCCACACGTGGGCAAGATGCCTCCCATGAGGGAGACCACACGTGGGCAAGATGCCTCCCCAGAGGGAGACCACACGTGGGTAAGATGCCTCCCCAGAGGGAGTCCACACGTGGGCAAGATGCCTCCCCAGAGGGAGACCACACGTGGGTAAGATGCCTCCATGAGGGAGACCACACGTGGGCAAGATGCCTCCCATGAGGGAGACCACACGTGGGCAAGATGCCTCCCCAGAGGGAGACCACACGTGGGCAAGATGCCTCCCATGAGGGAGACCACACGTGGGTAAGATGCCTCCCATGAGGGAGACCACACGTGGGCAAGATGCCTCCCATGAGGGAGACCACACGTGGGCAAGATGCCTCCCATGAGGGAGACCACACGTGGGCAAGATGCCTCCCATGAGGGAGACCACACGTGGGCAAGATGGCTTGTGCAAGGGCAGAGGGTACTGCAGCAGGCTCAGTGGGTTGGGCAGAGATGCATGCTCCTTATGGCCGACTGTAACAACCTAACACCTAAGCCTCACCAATGCCCTATCACTCTTGCTCATTCAGAGTGTGGTGTCACAGAAATAGAAAGGCTTCTGAGCTTGGAACTGTAAGACTGGGTTTGAATGCCAGGTCTCTCATCTGTGAGCTGGTACCAGTGAGCAAAGATACTTAACCTCTCTGACGATCTTCCCTTGGACAGTTATGGTGTCTGCCTCCAAGAGGGAGGCCCTACGTCAGCAGCAGTAGCAGCAGCAGCAGCAATATGTCCACATCAAAAAGTGCCACTGGGCCATGCCACAGACATCTCTCTTTAAATACACACTCACACACACACAGAGTAAAGAGAACATTAAAGATGATATCATATGAAGACTGCTCCAAGAAGTCTCGCTTCATAAGCAGCTGCATATGGAACAGTTCCCACTAAACTTAACATGCCCTTGCCTCTAGCTGCTGTAGGTTAACCTTCTTCAGTTTTGACTATCTCGCCCATTCAGATTGGATGTGTACTCTCTTATGGTCTGGTCCAGTATACACTTTAAAAAGGAAATGGGGTCTGCAGACAAACTAAGGAAGGGAGTAGAGGGCAGGGCATGCATGAAGATTCTAACTGATTTTCAACACAGAAATGACCCAACTCTCCAATAACCCGGCCTCCCAATACAGCAAGGAGGTAGTACCATTCCTCCCAATGCCAACATTTCTTCAGTCTGTAGATGCTTGCACGGACATAAAGAATACTTAAATATGTCTCAGGGATGATCTAAAGTTACAACAACAACAACGTCTTTTCCCTGATATCCCCCCTCAGATTATTTAATATTTACTTACCTTCACAGTTTATTTTAAAGTGATTGAGCTCATTTCCCTGAGAAAACTTGAAGGATTTGAGGTGATTTTTGTTTCTTCTTTTTTGTTTAGCTCTATTTTCTCATTTTTCTTCAATGATCATGTTTTTTAAAAGGTTAAGTATAATTTTTTAATGAATAACTTACCTCAATAATTCTGATAATATCCCGTGGACCGATAATTTCTGGATCAAATTTAACAAGGGCTTTACTGGTGGCAAGGGCCACAGAGGCATAGGTGATGCCATTTGTCCTTGTGAGCTTGGACTCGATGGTGTGGACACAAGATGTGCAGGTCATCCCCGTGATCTGCAACACAGGATGGCAAGAATCCCACAGACACAAGGTCAAGACGAGTCTATTGTCAAAGGCACTCCAAGGAGTCTGCATACCAGACAGCTACGAGACTGCTCCCCATTCTAACATCATTCCCAAGACTCTGCTCCCCCTTGACTTCCAGCTCCGATAACTAGGAACCTTCACAAGCCACTCTCCACTCTGTCTCAGGCATCTGACTGGGATAGTGACTGCCTCCAATGAGGAGCCTTCACAAGCCACTCTCCACTCTGTCTCAGGCATCTGACTGGGATAGCGACTGCCTCCAGTGGGTAAGAATGTGCATCTCTGCAAAACCCTCTGAGCTCCTGGAATTCTCTCTGTAATCCCGAGCGTCACATGGTTTGCAGCTGTTACTGGGACCCTTCCTACTCTGTGTTCTGCTGGGTCCATGGGTGGCAATGTCAATACTGTATTGTCCACAGGAGGAAAGGACTTAGGAAGGAACTGAGGGAGAAGGTAGGTCAGGGGTGGCTCCAAAGTGTGGACAGGGTGTTTCCAAGCAAAGATAAGGGTACCCAGGGACGCGGAAGCTTGGAAAACACAAAAGGCAGAGCACTCAGGCAACCACCAGGAGACCATCAACAGCCAGGTTGGCTGGCACAGGATGGCAAGGAAGAGTGGGAAGGCTGTAGTATGGCTGGGTCCTTGGCCTGAAGGCCCTTGAGCAGCCAGCTGAAAACTGTTAGGAAGCCAACACTCAATGCGAAGTCACCGAGGGGTGAGAAGCATTGGAGCTGCACTGTGAAGTCTGCATCAGTGACCCCAGAATAAATACCAGAAGAGATGAGAGAGTCCCATCTGGAATTAGGGAGGAAGAAGAGGGCTGATCATTTGTAATCAGAGTTCACGCAACTTGGCATGAGACCAAGGAGAAGGTGAGGCCCAGCAGGCAAACTTGGGAGTGCACCTGCCGGCACCTCTAAGCTCCCCTTTTACTTTTCCAGCAATAGTAACATACTTCGAATGTGCCTAGTACTGTCCCAGTCACTGTGCTGCTCACACCAACCCCACAGGTAGGTCTCAAAACTGCAGTTTTAGGAACTCATCTAGTTACACAACCGGGAAGGGGCAGAGCTGAGCATCTCCAGTCTGCTGCTAGAGGGAGCCTTCACAGACCAAGCCAAGAAGTGACCCTGCCGTGAGGCAGCTATGCAGCGACGGGCAGGGCCAGAACTCAAACCCTGCTGGAACCTACGCCACCGAGGCCGGAGCCTATGCCACTGCAGACACATCACGCCGTGCGTCCTGACATGAGAAAAGGAGCCTGAAGGGTGGCCTGCCAGCCCTGGGGCACATACCAGGAAATCGGGCAAGTCACTCTTCTGAGTAGCAGTACTCAGCATTTCCTAGAATACTACAATGCCTATGACCATGCGATGACAAAAGAACTATTGATAAAAGTTATTCAAGAAGTTATTAAAAAGTAGTTTTTTAAAAAGAAACTGCAATAAAAAACTGTTGAAAAAAAAGTTTTCACCTTTTCCAATAATACCCCTTGCTTCCACGCAGTACTCTGAGACGTCTGGTGTGGAACAGGAGGTTTGCAGTGAGCCCCTGCACCTCTTGCTGGCTGATGCAGCTGTACCCTCCACACCCAGGAAGTGCTGCCCGAGAGCAAAGCAGCTACTTGGCAGAGAATGCTCACCAGGAACTCACATGCCACTGTGTCCTCAATGCTTTCCTCAACCATTCACTCAGCACTGATAGTAGAAAATTCTTAATGACCAGATGCACTAAGGCAGTGGTTCTCAACCTTCCTCGTGCCACGGCCCACAGGTTAACACAGTTCCTGTAGGTCACGACCCACAGGTTGAGAACCCCTGCACTAAAAGGGTAGAAACCCCTCTCCCCTCGGTGAAGCAGCATTACTCAGTTCCCTGCGGGATCTAAGATTCCCTTTGTTTACACAGAGAACTGTGTACAGAAGTGCTTTCACACATAGCATGTTCTAGATACCAGACACACCTGTTGTTTTCAATGACTTCTTGATATGTGCAGCTGGTAACGTCAGACAACAACGTTTCTCCACCCATCCTGGGAACCACAACCACCTTGGGTGCTCCCCTAAGACTGCGTGTGCCCGGGTACAGGCCTCCATGTTGGAGGAGACTTCTACCATGTAGCCTCACCTCTTCTGCCTCAAGATATCTATAGGCACGCTAGCTCCTCTTTAGGCTTGCAGGACTGTTTATATTCAACCTCCTTTCACCCAATTCGGGACAGCCCGCTGCTTTTAATTCCTCCTTCTCCTATATTCCTGCACATCACCAACACTTTTTCCTGACACTCTGGATACTCTTGGTGGTCTCTCCTGTGACGGCTGACATAAATGACCTCCCTGCACAAAATGAATGAGTTCTTGGCTTCAAAGGAAAACAAAACAAACCAAAAACCCAGCAACAACAAACAGGACAGATCTCATGTGAGGGAAACTAATGAACCACAAAGATGATCGCTGCCAGAAACTCACCTGTGACTTGTCAGAAGCCTGCAGCCCCCCGACGCAGCCATCATACTTACAATCAGCTCGATGTCGCCACTGCAGCCTGCGTAGTCCTCCATGACGGCAGCCTCAAAGCCCAGGTCTGTGATGAGCTGAGCTATCCGGGGCGGCTGGATGACTTCTGGATTATACTTGACCTCTGCCTTTCCCGCCATCAAGGCAACCAACACGGAGAGAACACCTGAAACCACCAGGTCACGGGTAAAGCACTCTGGGAAGGCCTCTGGATGACGCAGCCAACACAACCTCATCAAGACAAATGTCTTCCCAGAAACCTCTAGACGGTGGCTCCCAAACTTGGCTGCTTAGGATTGCTTGAGGGGCATTTAACAGTTGCGATGAGAATCTCTCAGTTTAGGTGCCATTGATTCTAACGTACAGGCAGTCCCCAGATTATGAACAAGGTGGGTTCTGTAGGCTTATACGTAAGTTGGAACAGGCACATTTACTTACTACCTAAGACACTCCCCATCTCTAAGTGCAAGTTGTATATAAGTCAGATGTTTGTAAGTCAGGGACTACCTACACAGACAAGCTTGAGAAACACTATTCTAGAACAACGCTCCTCAAACTGTAACAGGCATATGAATACCCAAGGACCTTGTCAAAATAGCTTCTGACTCAGTTGGTCTGGGATGAGGTCCCAGATTCTGCATGCCTACCCAGCCCAGCTGATGCCCATGCTCCAGCCTGTGACAAAAGCTCTGAGTCAGGCTTAGAAGATACCCAGGTGTGTAGTAGCTCACACCTGTCACCCCAGAACTCTGCAAGGCCGAGGGGGAGGGACTGCTTGAGCTCCCAAGTTCAACACCAGGCTGAGCAAGAGTGAGACCCTGTCTCTTCTAAAATTAGTAGAAAAACTAGCTGGGCATTGTGGCAGGTGTCTATAGTCACAGCTACTCAGAAGGCTGAGGCAAGAGGATCACTTGAGCCTAGTCAGCAAGAGTTTGAGGTTGCTGTGAGCTGTAATGACACCACAGCACTCTATCTAGAGCAAGACTGTCTCAAAAAAAAAAAAAAAAAGACACTCATGAAGCCTTCAACTACTCTTACAGAAAGGATATACTTTTTTCTCTAGATACCTTCATACAAGGAGAATAATTGAGAATTTTCAAAAGTGGTTTTTCCTACACTTTTTCCATTTCTAATAACTTTCAGGAGTGAAAAAGAACTTTCAAACTATCTTGCTAATACTATTGTGTTAGTTTGGACAGGGATGGAGGGTGGGGAGAAATCTCATTCAAAGAAATGAAAGGAATGATGTGCTTTGGAAAGCATGCCATAAGAGATAAAAATGGGTGATCCAAGTTAGGGACAGAAACACAGGCACCAGGGGACTAAAGGTTACCTTTATGAGCAGCCAGCCCTGGAGTGAGAAAGGTACTAACTCCTAGTGACACCTCAATATGAGAACAGTCATCCTGGAGCTCCAGGAAGCTGTAACCTTGCAGGAGAGTGCAACCACGGCCCGCAGCTGGCTCTAAACGGTTATCTGTGGTGACAGAGACCATGAAAATCACGCACGGACCTTTCCTTTGCTTATCAGCTTCCATGTTTGCTCTTCCATGAGCCTTCACAGCCAGCTGCAGGCCACAGGTGGACTCCCCTGCATGAAAAGGATGGCAAACAAGAGGCTAGAAAACCCTATCAAACCAAATTTAAACAGCAGAGAGTCCCAGCAGAAAGATACATGGAACCACTGGGATGAGGAAGGAAAGTGACTCTGGAAACAAGGTAGAGTCACAGTTAAGAGGACAATTGGTGGGACCGCACCTACAGTGCATCTTACAAGGGTACATGTGAAACTTACTAAATGTAGAATGTAAATGTCTGAACACAATAACTAAGAAAATGCCAGGAAGGCTATGTTAACCAGTGTGATGAAAATATTTCAAATTGTATATAAAACCAATGCATGGTGCCCCATGATTGCATTAATGGACACAGCTATGATTTAATAAAAAAAAAAAAAGAATTAAAAAAAAAAAAAAGAAAGAAAGAGATACTCCAGGCTCAGCACCCATAGCACAGTTACAGCACCAGCCACATACACTGAGGCTGGTGGGTTTGAGCCCAGTCCGGGCCAACTAAATAACAATGATAACTGCAACAAAAAATAGCCGGGCATTGTGCTGTTCGCCTGTAGTCCCAGCTACTTGGGAGGCGGAGGCAAGAGAATCGCTTGAGCCCAAGAGTTTGAGGTTGCTGTGAGCTATTACACCACAGCACTCTACCTAGGGCAATAGCTTGAGTCTCTGTCTCAAAAAAGAAAGAAAAAGAGAGAGAGAAGAGAGAAGACAGAAGAGAGAAGAGAGAAGAGAAACGAAAAGAAAAGAAAAGAAAAGAAATATTCCAAACAAAAAGTGGCACAGGATTTTTGTTGTACTTTCGGGTTTAAAAGCGTTGGGAATGTAGTGTGGAGCACACAACTTTGGCATTTCCACAACATTCTATGGTTTATAGGGACAACAGGACAGAATACTTGAAATTGGAACTTCTACACAAAATACAGGCTAGTTAGTGATTTATAGTAACCGGTTAATGGGATGGGAGGGAGAAAACAGAAATTAATATTAGGACAAGCTAACTGAGAAGTCTATCTGTAGAATGTACCATGATCTATCTTTAAACTGTATTTTCCACGGCTAACTCACTCAGAGATATATTCTATCTCAAACTAAGTGCTTAGAATGTTCACTGTACAAGAACATCAGACAAACATTTAACGTGCTCACATGATGAACTTGCCACTAGGTTATCAGAGCTACTGTAAACACAGTCGAGGATCCTGAAAGGAGAATAGAATGTCTACGGACAGCATTCCCAAGTTCATCATGGGCGCGGGGCTCTTACCAGCTTCTTTCTGCAGATTCCTTTCTATGTTAGACACACAGGATGCACAGGTCATGCCCTTGATTTGTAAAAAACATTTCTGAGGCCCAACAGTTCTGGTGGCTTGAAGGGCCTTTGGCAAGTGACTGGGCTTGTGGCTTGGAGAAAGCTCCCCAGCATGGGGAGCCACTTCCTGCACAGACGCAGGTGGGACGCCCGCAGTTTGCACCATGGAATTGCTACCACTGAGGTTTCCAGCATGGTTGAGAGAATAGTTTCCTAGGATAAATGTCGAAATAATTCAAATTAGAAGAACAAGTACTAATTTATTTTTCAGAACAAGAGGTTCACACCTGATAATTCTCAGATTAAAGCTCCTGGAGAGGCCAAGTGGTGTTTCCATCTCTGTCTCCCCACAACCAGAGGCAGGCCCACAATCACAGACACCTGAAAATGTGCCAAGACCTCAAGAAGAATTCGTTCTGATTACCCAAATGTGCTAATTAGATGATGATAACATCAATAATAATAATTCAGCAAGTGGTCTGCTAAGTACATTATACGTGTGCCTTCCTTTAATCACTAAAGTAGCCCCATGTGGCAAGTACTATTATCTTCATTTTACAGATGAAGAAATGAGTTATAAGAAATTAATGTATCTCAGACCCCTCAGGCAGTAAGTAAGGAAGCCAGCCTCTCAGCCAGGCCCCTCATCTCCAGGGTCTGTCCGTCTACCCGCTCCCTCATTCTGGCTAACAGACGTCTGGCCCCCTCTCCATGAGAATCACCTTGACTGAGGGGTCTGTCTTTTTCTCATTGTTTGTACAAGGTGTATATGTATCTAGGTATGCATCTTTTGTCAGTTGCATGAGTTGCAAATATCTCCTCCCAGTTATACTTTTAGTATCTTTTGATAAAAGAAGTCCTTAATGAAGTCCAAATTATCCATATTAATAGTATTTTTTGTGGCTTGGTGTCTGTGGCTCAAGCACCTAGGGCACCAGCCATATACACCGGAGCTGGCAGGTTCAAATCCAGCCTGGGCCTGTCGAACAACACTGATAACTACGACCAAAAAATGGCTGGGCGTTGTGGCAGGCACCTGTAGTCCCAGCTACTTGGGAGGCTAAGGCAAGAGAATCACTTAACCCCAAGAGATTGAGGTTGCTGTGAGCTATAACACCACGGCACTCTACCCAGGGGGAAAGCTTGAGACTCTGTGCCTTATTAACAGATGTGTCTCCTCAACAGTGAGTCTGAAACTATCCATGATGTTTGCTTCTAAAAGCTCTATTGTTTTAAACTCCCACATTAAAGTCTACAATGCATGTCAATTATTTCCTGTGCAGAGTGTGAGGTGATTTTTAGTCACGTGGTGTCTGTGCCCTCAGCGTGTTCTGGGCTGAGGGAATGGTCCTCTGAAGTGACACCTATCTACCAGGGTGGGACGCAACAGTAATACTCATTCAGCCATTCGCTCAAAAAAACATTTACCACACAAACAAGGAAGCGAACCCAGAGCTGCCTTCTAGGCAAAGACCAGGTCTAAATGTATTTTCAGTGGGGTGAATTTCAATGTCTGTCGCTTGCCCGTCTCGGAAGCTGTTCCCCTCCCTGCAATCACAGGGTGGAGGCTGTGGCAGAGGGGCCTGACCCTGCGAACCACTCTTCCAGGCTTCCTTGCCAACTTGGTTCTGATCACACTGGCCCATGGGAGGTAACAAATGGAACAGGGGAAAAAGCCAAAGTGTTTCTGCCTCTGTGAGGGTTCCGGCTCCTGCTGTCGCCTTTCCCTTCTGGGGTTCCAGTGGTCCCAGTTACCACCAAGTAACCTCAGCCCCAGGGCCCCGGTAACTCCCCTTGGTCTCTCAGACCCTCCAGCCCTCCAGGAGTTGGCTTCCTGGGGTTTTCCACTCTAAGACCTTTGTTACTCAGTGCCTGTACTAAATGCCTCCACTGAGCCACCTGCCACTCCACCTGTCACAGCCCACAGCTTCCTCTCTCAGTGCCTTCACAAATACCTACTCTGTCCTGGGTGCTAGAGAGCCCTAGGAGAAACAAATCATGCTGGTTTGAAGACTGGTTTCAAGGGCTAATCAATCAAGGACTAATCAAATACAAATATCATTTTAGCATTTAAGCGGTTATAAAAGACAATCATTGGCACACTAATGGTTTATTCTAAATTAAAGTTGCCAGCTCGGCGCCTGTGGCTCAAGTGGCTAAGGCGCCAGCCACGTACACCTGAGCTGGCAGGTTTGAATCTAGCCCGGGCCGCCAAACAACGATGGCTGTAACCAAAAAAAATAGCTGGGCATTGTGGCAGGTGCCTGTAGTCCCAGCTACTTGGGAGGTGGAGGCAGGAGACTCGCTTGAGCCCAGGAGTTGGAGGTTGCTGTGAGCTGTGACGCCGCAGCACTCTACCCAGGGTGACAGCTTGAGGCTCTGTCTCCAAAAAAAAAAAAAAAATTAAAGTTGCCGTTGCCACATATAATGCAGGACACTCAGTTAAATTTGAATTTCAGATAAATGATAAATAATTTTTTAGCCTAAGTATGCCATAAATATCTTACGATGTACTTACATTAAAGAAGTATTCACTGTTTATCTTAAATTCAAATTTAATGAGGTATCCAATATTTTTATTTGCTAAGTCTGACACTCTAAATACTTCTTGGACTAAATATAATTCTCATAATTCTTCCCAATTGAAAAAAAATCACCGTTTCTTTTCTTTGTATGTTTACCTAATCAAACCCGATTATTCTGGAATATGTAGTTGGATGCTAATTTCTTTTTACTGCCAATAACCAGTAAGGCTTCAAACATCACACAAACACAGCAGATGTTGACTTAATACTATATTTCTTACCTTTGAGTATGGGATTTACTGTTCTATTGTGTTTTCCTTATTTATTTTTGTCTTTTAAAAATTCCTTTCTGAAATGTGGTACGAAAGACAAAATACACACTGTGGCCAGGCTGCCCCGCACGACTCCCAGGCCCCTGCAGTGCTGTGTACACCATGTGTGCAGAGGCGGAGCAGATAGGATCACGATGGAGGGAATTTTCAAGGACACAAGCCTTATCTCAGTGGCCACAGGAAACAGGGTGTGGGAAACCAAAGTCCACTTGGCTGAGTGTGGAGCTACTGGGACTGGTCTATGATGCTGAAGGCAGCTCTTCCTGGTGCTAGGCCGCTGCTCCCTACGGCACCATGCTCAGCCGAGAGCCAAGGCAGCCAGCCGCCTGAGTATGGCCTACAGTGGTGTGCACATACAGGCCCTGTGCCTGGGACCCAAACAGTTAAAACACACCACCCACGGGACAGGCATGGTGGCTTACGCCTGTAATTCTAACACTCTGGGAGCCCGAGGAGGGTGGATTGCTTCAGTTCAGGAGTTCAAGACCTCTCTGAGTAAGAGTGGGACTCTGTCTCTACTAAAAATAGAAAAAAACTAGCCTGGCATAGTGGTGCACGCCTGTAGTCCCAGCTATTTGGGAGCCTGAGGCGAGAAGACTGCTCAAGCCCAGGAGTTTGAGGTTGCTGTGACCTATGCTGACACCACAGCACTCTCTCTACCAAGGGCAATGGAATGAGTCTGTCTCAAATTAAAAAAAAAAAAAAACCCACCCTACCAGAGCTGCCCCTCTAATACAACCTGTGCCTTTCCCTCCTCATCTGCACCCTTCTCTATCCTCACCCACCTATCACCCTCTCCAGTACTTCTGGCCTAAGCTACTGGGAGTCCCTAGCCCCTCCCCACAAGGCAGGCTGGGCTCCCACCTTCCTGGGTTCCTGATGCAGCTGCCAAGGCTTCTACTGGCCTCCCCTAGTTCACCCTGAAAGACGTGGTTTAATCCTGAGCTCCTGTGCTCCACTGTCACATCCTTGTTGCCTGGAAACCCCCCTCCCCCGTGTCCCCTTCCGCTCTCTGCTTCTTTCTCATCCCACACTTACTCTTCCCGGGCCTCTGCCATCTCCCAGGGCCCCCACACTCTCCCTTGAAACTCAAGACCCTTCTATCCCACTGCCCCCCAGCACATCAGCTAGCAGCCCACCGGGCCCTGCTTCCCTCCAGTCACCCTCATCACAGCCCCTGGTCGGCCCCCGAGCTCTACGGAACTGACCTCCTTGTGTCTTTCAGATCCACATTCTGCTCTCCAGACCCACTCAGTCCTCACCTGGCCTCCCGTGCGGCCTCACTGCCTCTGTTCACACTGCCTGACCCCAGACTGAGCCTCTGAAACATACTCTTAACTTTTGTTAGACCTTTGGGGGCTCCCTTGCCTCACAGCTATCAAAGGGGACAGAGGAAGTCACTGTCATCCTCTTCACTCCCACTTCCAACACAACTAAAGTTCTGCTGTTTTTATTGTTCTGTTTTGTCCACCAAAGCAATCTCTGGAGTTGGTTAGTAGCTCCTTCGGTCAGTTTCCACAGTGCTCTATCTCAGAACGCAGAGTTAAAATCTCTTCAGAAAGAAGCCCCAACTCAAGGAATTTCTGGCATTTAAGTCTGCTATGGTTTGGATGTGTCCCGCAGATTTCATGTGTTGGAGACACAATTTCCAGTGTGGCAATAATGAAGGGAAAGGCCTTTAAGAGGGGACTGGATCACTAGGGCCCAGCCCTGGTGAACAGAGCCATCCATTCGTGGGTTAAAAGATTAATGACTTTTCCTGGCAGGGGAACTGGTGGCTTTACCAGAGGAAGAGAGACCTGAGCAGGCATGCATGTTAGCACACTCAGCCCCCACCCTGGCCACATGATGGCCTGCGAGTCCCCACCCACAAGAAAGTCCTCACCAGATGCCACCCCTCAACCTTAGACTTCTCCTTAACCGTCAGAAACTGCTTCCGTTTCTTTATAAATCACCCTGTTTCAGGTATTCTGTTATAAGTACCAGGGATGGACTATTACAAAGTCCCAACTACATTCGAGGCAAAATCTAAACATTAGAAATTATACTTCCTCTGCCCTGATGACTGTAACACGTGAGGAATGGCTGCAGGAACTTGTTAAAAAGTGTGGCTACGTGCAGCACGGGGCAGGCTCACCTCTCCACTACCCAGGGACCAAGCAGAGGAGACACCCCGGGACATGCTGCACACACAGACCAGCTACGTACCCGCACGAGCGACTGAGGCCACAAACCCCATGTCTTCTACAGCAACTCTGAGCTCTTCTGAGCTAATTACAGAGGGATCATGAAGAACCGTTCCAGTTCCTTCAGCCAGAGAGACTGACACCTGCTGCACCCCTTCCCGCTGGGAGATGGCGCCTTCGATGGCCTGGGCACAGGATGCACAGCTCATGCCTGCAATGGTCAGCACCGTGGGACTGCAACTTCCCTGCCCCTGGTCTCTCTGCGGAGAGCCAGGGTTGTGGCAATTGGGTGACCCATGATCTGTTCCACTGCCCTCTGCTCCATCAGGAAGAGAAACTTTAAAGTTCCCGGGTGGGAGCGCCTCAATGGCCCTCCGCAAAGACATGGGGCTGGTACAAGAAGGATCGTACTGTACTCGGGCAGTTCTGTCCTCCAAGGACACTTGAATATTTTGAACCCCTGGGAGTTGGCCTATATTTCCTTCAATATTCAAGACACAAGACTTACAGTGCATTCCATCTATTCCCAGTTGGAGGGTGACCACATGGCTCCCTTGGTTGCCCAGGGTCTCAGAATTACTGGAATTCTGGTTAGCAAAAGCTGACTGCGCCTTTGGGTTAGTGCTCTGTAACTGCCTAATATCAATTGGTCCCAGGCTTAAAGGCGTCACTTTGTTCTTGATGGCAGCTTCAAATCCCATGTCATTTACATGATCCCTGAGGTCTTCTGGCTGAATGAGATAAGGCTGGTATGTGATGACGGCCTCCTGGTTGCTAAGGGAGACTCTGGCCCTCACTACTCCTTGCAGTTTCCGGACCTTGCCTTCGATGGTGCTGACACAGGACTGGCAGGTCATGCCCTTCACTCGGAGCCTCACCACAGCCTCCTGGGAGGGCCAGGACCTGGAGGGCCAGGAAGCAGCCTTTCCGGGTGTGACGCTAGCTTCAAAACCCATGTCCCCAATTTGATGGCAAACCTGCTGCAGGCTGATGACTGACGGCACATGTTTCACAGTGGCGCTGCCTTGCTCCAGGGAAATCTCAATGCTCACGATGCCTTTCAGACCAGAGATCATGCCCTCAATGGACTGGACACATGACTGGCAGGTCATACCCCAAATCCTGATCAGGTTCGTGGCCACCTGAGGGGAAGGGCACGGGCCGTCCGGACTGCCTTCGAAGCCAACGTTGTCGAAGGCAAAACTCTGCTTCATTGCTGGTTCCCGGGCACAAGTAGGCAAAGAAAGTTTAGATGAGATCTAAAAGGAAAAAGACATAGCATTTTTTACCCTTAAAACTAAATATTTTCTACAATATTTCAGTTTTCCTGGTACTGAGATAATACAAAAACAAAGCCACTTGTGTTAAAACATCCCAAGGGTATGAGAACATAAAATACTGAGGAAGAAAGTTAAAGACATCGTGTATAAAATCAACGGGCTCCTGTGGGCTCCCATGAGCTCTGACACTCTGTGATTCTGCCCTCCTTAATGAAATGTCTTTCTCGCCAGCAGTGGAGGATTCTGAAGGAGAGAAGGAAGGCACAGTGCAGCTTTATGCACAGAACACAGCACAGCAGCCCCAAATGGGAAGGCACAGGTGTTACAAGAGAGCTCCCATCTCTGGCTGATTCCTGAAACCTCCCTGCAAAACTTAGTCTTTTCAGCTCAAACTCTGGGGGTCCTGATGAATTGCAAACCCCAAAATAAACAATACCACACTTCCATATCTCCCTCGAGGGCAGCGGTTCTCAACCTATGGGTCTCGACCCACAGGAACTGTATTAAAGGGTCAGGGCATTAGGAAGGTTGAGAACCACTGCTCAGGGGGTACCTGATTCTCTTAGCAGAAATTAAATGTGATTAACACTCTTTGGGTGCAGGCTCCCAGTGCAGTTTCCCAGGCCCCTCGGGTCAGAACCCACAGGTGGGCCACAGGCCTGTGAAAGAACTACTCTCTGGGCGAGGCAAAATGATCACTGGGCCAAGAAGGGCAGGAGGGGAAATGCTGGAAGAACAGGAAGTTAAGTTTAACAAGGAACTTCACAGCTCTGCCTCTGACTGTCACTGACCTCCTGGGTGTTCACAGGAGTTATAGTCATTACCTAAATTTTAAATATGTCACCAAATTAAATTAAATGGCCATATTCCTTTTTTTTTTTTTTTGGAGACAGAGTTTCACTATGTCACTTGTGGTGAAGTGCAGTGGTGTCACAGCTCACAGCAAGCTCAAACTTTTGGGTTTAACTGATTCTCTTGCCTCAGCCTCCCAAGTAGCTGGGACTACAGGCGCCTGCCACAATTTTTTTAGTTGTTGCAGTTGTCATTGTTGTTTAGCAGGCCCCAGCAAGGTCAGTACCCTAACCACTGAGCTATGAGTGAGGAGCCAAATGGACATATTTCTTAATGCACTACAGTACAAGAGTCATTTCCTGACTTCTACACATGATGTTGTGGCCACAACCATTCTATTAACATGACAAAATGTTCCTGGCTTGGCGCCTGTAGCTCAGTGGCTAGGGTGCCAGCCACATATACCGGAACTGGTGGGTTTGAATCTAGCCTGGGCCTGCCAAACCACTGACAACTACAACCAAAAAATAGCTGGGCATTGTGGCAGGTGCCCGTAGTCCCAGCTACTTGGGAGGCTGAGGCAAGAGAATCACTTGAGCTCAAGAGCTTGAGATTGATGCCACAGTTTGAGGTTGAGCTATGATGCCACAGCACTCTACCCAGGGCAACAGCTTGAGACTCTGTCTCAAATGAAAAAAAAAAAAAAAGACAAATGTTCCTTTCACAGGCTCACAATCTTCTACTCTCTCAATTAGATGTATTTTTTATACCAATTATTAGTTAAGTGTGCTTCGAAAATTTAGAAACGGGCTCTTAGGTATCATCATAAAAATCATGTTTCTCTCTCCTTGTATACTACCCTCGTCATCCTCAGATGAATCCCCATTAACAGGGCTGTGTTATCCCCACATCCCTGCACATAAAATGCAGGTCTTTCCAACTCTGGCTTGTGAGCAGCTTAACAAGATGGAGGTCTAAGTAACTTTTAACATGGAGACTGTAAATGTTGATTTGTTACCCACAAAGGGAACAATAAGCTAGTAGGAGATTAATAATTACAAGAATTTTATTTTTAATCACTGTAGTGTTTCCTAAGACAGCAGAGAAAAAGAGAATAATTAAGTGATTTTGGAGAAAGCAATTCAGGTGTTTACTGAATTGGATAAACCCAGTCATGCACCCCCTTCACTGGTGCTGAGGCGGGACTGGGGGGGCATGAGCACAGCCTGGAAAAGGCGTCATGAGGCGATTCCGTGACCATGTGAACATCGCAGAGCGGACTCACACAAACCCACATGGCACAGCCTCTACTCAGCTGGGCTGCAGGAGACAGCCTGTCGCTCTCGGGCCACACACTACAGAGCACGTTACTATAGCGAACACTGCAGGCAAACAGAAACACATCGGTAAGCATCTATGTGTCTAAACACAGAAAAGGTACAGTAAAAATATGGCATAACAGATAAAAAGTGGCAAACCCATATAGGGTACTTATCAAGAATGGAGCTTCCAGGACCGGAAGTAACTCTGGCTGAGTGAGTGAAGAGTGAGTGTGAAGGCCTAGGACGTTACTGGGCACCGCTGCAGACTTACAAATGCCAGATACTTAGACTACACCAAATTAATAAAAAATATTTTCTCCCTTCAATAATAAATTAACCTTAGCTTCCTGTAACTATTTTACTTTAGAAATATTTCAATTGTGTTTAATTTTTTTTTTTTTATTTAAAAAATTTTTGTAATATGTAACATTTGGGCTCAGCACCTGTAGCTCAAACAGCTAAGGTGCCAGCCACACTCACCAGAGCTTGCAGGTTCTAATCCAGCCTGGGCCTGCCACATACATAGTTTGATAGCTAATATATTTGCCAAACAAAAATGACAACTACAACCAAAAAATAGCCGGGCGTTGTGGTGGGCACCTGTAGTCCCAGCTACTTGGGAGGCTAAGGCAAGAGAACTGCTTAAGCCCAGGAGTTTGAGGTTGCTGTGAGCTGTGACACCATGACACTCTACCCAGGGTGACAGCCTAAGGCTCTGTCTCAAAAAAAAAAAAAAAAAGTAACATTTAGCTTAAAACACGAACACACTTTACAGCTGTCCAAAAATAATGTCTTTGTGTAACCCTAGTCTACAAGTTTTCCTATTTTTATTTTTTTAACTTTTAAAATATTTTTGTTAAAAATTAAGACACAGGCACAGTAGCCTAGGCCTACAAAGTACCATCTGCATTACCATCTCCACAGTCTATTCCACCAGAAGGTCTTCAGCGGCAATAACACACATGTGACAACAAAGCCTTCTGCAGAAATACTTCCTGAACTGTTCTATAGTTAACTTTTCTTCTTTTTAATAAGTAGGAGTACTCCCTAAAATAATGATTAAAGCACAGTAAATACAGTAACACAGTCATTTATTATCATTATCAAATATTATGTACTGCACATAATTGTACATGCTAGACTTTTATGACTGGCAAAGAAGTAGGTTAGTTTAAACCAGCATCACCACAAACCCATGTGTAACGCTTTGCGCTACCGCATTACGAGGGTGGCGTCACTAGGCCACAGACTCTCACGGGACCACGGTCATGGACATGCTCCATCATTGACTCAGCATTACAAGGAGCGTGACAGTCTGTGGTAAACATGACACGGCATAACAATATTAACAGACAACTGGATGGCCACTTCAGAAACCTATCCGGAAAGATAAACATTAGAAAGCTGTACGCTGAAAGACATTTCAGACAGAACAAAGGCTTAGATGTAAAAAAATGAAATGAATAAAAATACTAGAAGAAAACATAGGAGAATATCTATAATAAACTCAGAGTAGGGGAAAGCCTAAAGATGAGAAACAAAACAAAAACAAGAAAATACAACAGGTGTAAAATAAAGACTGATTTAACTATCTGCAATTAGGAAAAAATATTCCTCCAACCACCAAGTTTCAAAAGGTAAGAAACTGGGAGGTGGAGGGAAATGATGTGCTTCACGCAGCTACAGTAAGAGCTAATTTCTTTAATATGTAGAAAACTTTCTTCAAAGAAGAAAAAGCCCAGTAATCCAAACAGAAAAAAGAAGATAGCTCAAGAGGAAATGCAAATGCCTTTCAAATAGGTGAGAAAATATTAAAGAGTAATATAACATCCCAACTGCACCGCAGCATAGAGCTCACCAGGCAAGCAGCTGAACCACTGGCATGGTCTTACTACACTGCTAGCGCCAGTGTAACCTCTTTAGAGGGCAATTTGGTGATACCTATTAAAATGACACATGCGCTTTGACCCAGTAACTCTACTTCTAAGAACTTACCCAGTAAATGTATGTGCTTGAATGGAAAATGAAGCAGGCAACAAAAATATTAAATGCTATGTAAGAACAGAAACAACATAAATGTCCACCAGTAAGTGACCAGTTTAATGATTGTACAGCCATATATAATGGAATACTATTCAGCTCTTAAAATGAATGAAGCATCATCCTTAATCATCAGAGAAATGCAAATCAAAACTACTGGGAGATATCACCTAACCCCAGTAAAAGTAGCCCACATAACAAAATCCCAAAACCAGAAATGTTGGCGTGGATGTGGAGGAAAGGGCACACTTCTACACTGCTGGTGGGAATGCCCACTAATACGTTCCTTCTGGAAGGATGTTTGGAGAATACTTAGAGACCTGAAAATAGACCTGCCATTC
>CAUYPK010122714.1:0-38629 GCA_963574355.1 Loris lydekkerianus
TTAGGCTGCTCAGTCACTAGGTTACTTTGTCCCGCCCGAACCTTGCTCTGGGACCCTGAGGGAGGAGCTTGCCGGGGCAGTTTTTTTCCCAATGGCTTCCTGCGCCCAGCTCAGTGGCTCAGTCTGGGGCCCCAGACAATGTCCAAAGTTCTCCACACTCCTGCTCAAGCTCTCCCCAAGGCAGTTCAACTGAGTGCCAAGTCCAAGAACACCAAAACAGTTCACAGGTAAGGCCTTTCCGGTTTGCAGTCTCACTGCTGCTTATACTTACGGTTGCTGGTGTGATTAGTTCGATCGAACACACGCAACCACTTGCCAGTTTTCCACTGTTTTTGTCGTCCTCTTGGGGTCCAGTAGTCTCTTGCTGGCTCCCTGTATCCTCGAAGGGATGATTATTGGCAGATCCCACTGGCCAGAGATGCCTGGAGTCTTGTTTCCCCAGACTTGCTGTGCCCAGTTGCAGGGAAGCTGTTACTTGGCCACCATCTTTGACTTATTGGCATTTTTGAAGATGCAGTCATGTAGCAAACCTGTTCAAATCAGTTAAGTTTTTCTCCTCATCCCAGGAGCCATCCTAGAGAGCATGATGTTAACATATTGCTTTCAGCGGAACTCCATACCATCCACAAAGTGGCTATAGGAAAGGCTATCCACCTTTAGAGGATAATGAATAGAGGAAACAAGATAATATTCACAGCTTGTCATTGACTCAGGTTGTTACCCTCAGAGGAGAGTCAACAAGGAAGGACCTCCCAGCCCCAAACAGACTAAGGCTCCTACAAAACCCAGCACCTTCAGTTATGACCCCTCCACGAGCCTGGTTCTTCTCTTACAACTGTCAATCATCCCTTTCTACCGCACAAGCTACTTTTTTTTTTAATAATAGGGTAATATATAGTTTAAAACACAGACTCAAGTATTCAGTGTTCCTGGTTGTAGGTGTCAGTTCCACCTCTATTCTAGGTGTGACTCTTGGAAATCACTTAAGAAATATGAATGTGTTTCCATTATGTAAAAATGAGTTTTCACACACATATGTATTTACATACTTAGGACACTTCTGAAAAGATGCACAAGAGCTTGTTCAATGCTGTAGCCTTCAGGAAATGAGACTAAATTTTTAAAAGTGAGATATGTTAAAAAAAATTAAATAAAGCAATATAAGACTATACTTAAAATCAATCACAACAACAAAGAGACAATAGGCTAGAAACTTATAAAGACTTCTTAGGAGATTTAAAAGATTTTTTTTTTTTTTTTTTTTTTTTTTTGGCTTACAGAATAAGAGTCAGTATACCTTCTCTGTTTCTCAATTTTTTGCTATAAAAGAAAAAATGTCAGTAAGAAAAATTCTTCTAAGGTTTTAGTTTAAGAATTAATAAACATTAATATTACTTTACTGCTAAGATCTATCATTGTACTCAGGAGGCCATGATCAGTAATTGCTGTTACACCTAGGTATAGTAACCACATCTTCTCCCTTGCTATCTTGATCTTCCCTGCAATTTACTCAATGAAGTGTAAGTTGAGCTATTCTTAATGAGTATCTGCTGTCAGCCTTCTCCATGAAGTCTGAGTAATGTTTCTATCTCAGGCTGGAATTTTCTGCCCCATCAGTATTTGGAGCTATCTAGCACTCAACAACTGGTTGATAGAGAAGTGGTAAGAGAGTCCATTTAGAAGAGCTCTTTTTAGAAGTGTTCCTGCAGGAAAGCAATTTTTCTTTGGCCACCAATACTGTCAAAACCTTCCAAAAACTCATGTGGCAGGAACTCTGTAAAGCACTCATCAGTTGTGTGGATGTTACTGTGACACGCTGTGGAACATAGACTTTTTTTCCCTCCAGGACAGTGTTCCCTGGCCTTTCTGTTCCTTTTCTTTCATGTTCTAGCAAAAGAGTCAGGAAGAAGAGTGGTAAAACAGTATCATCTTTAGTCACCTCTTGTTAAACACCACTTCTTTTTTCCAAATGTCAGAATGACCTAAGGCACAGGTGGTTATCAAAAGAGCAAAGCAAATGTTCCTCTGTTTTTAAAACATTGCAAGCACAAGAGTAGTTATTATCATCACTCTTCTCAGTGCAAACCTGCCCTAGAATCAAATAATTTTGGAAAGGCCTGAAGAACAAACATAAACAACACTACTTTGAGAAGGAAAAAAAAAAAAATAGCAATGTGAAAAACTATTTCTTGATGACATACGTTATTACTCACAGTAAAGCTTTCAATATAGAATTTGAATTGGACTTCAAACTCATTCTTATGACCTTGTTATGATTAATAACCATTGTTTTGTTACCAGTAAAAAATCAGTGAGTTTGTTAAATCAGTGAGTTTCTTCCCAAGAAAGGGGCTTAATTCTCCAGATTAATACTTCTTTGTGTGTGTTCCACATCAAATTTTTGTTTGGTGGAAAGTACCTACAGGCTTGGGAATCAGAAAATTATTTAATACTTCATATTGATCATGTGTCACAGCAATGCAAGTGATCTCCCTGAGCCTTTCAGCAGTCTTCATACCCAGATAAATGTTCCACAAATTATTAAATGAAAGGAGGAAGAGATTTGGACAGGACTTTGAAGCAATTCAGATCAGATTCATACTTTTTTCTAGTATCTTCCAGAGAAACCCTTGGAAGGTCTCTAAGGAAAGCAATCTGAAAAACAATGACCTCCTTAAATTAAATCCCTTTTATAATAGGCTGAAAAATACTCCCTCCCCCAAGGTATCCCCATCTTAAACCCAGAAAACTGTAAATGTTATCTGTTTCGGGGGGGAAAGGGTCTTTAGAGGTCTAATTAAGCTAAACATCTTGAGATGAAAATATTAACATAGTGAAGTCATACACACGTTTTATATAAAACTAGCCTGTCAGAACTGTATGTGGTTCTTCCCTGAAAATACTTTCATCTTCTTCTACCTTCACTGAGCATTTGAACAACAACATGAATTATAGTAGTCGTATTATTTCCTGTATCAGAAAACAGTGAACAGAATCTACTCCATAAATTAGAAAGTGATTTATTACATTAAAGAAAGAAAAAAAAAAAATCCTAGCTTAAGAATTCTTGGAAAGCCAGAAGATGTGCCTTCCTAGCTGAGCTTCCAGAAAGGACTCCCAAAGCAACAATGTAGAATGAGAAGGAACCAGTGTCCCCAAAAACCATCCGAAAACTGCAGAATCAAGAAGTTACCTGCTCAACTGCTGACATGGCTACAAGCTCCAGAAACACGTCTTCTGCACCATAAAATACAGCAGAAAAGATTAAACATCTCCTGCGCTGCCTCTTTACCTAACTTTTTCCAAACCCAAATTTAATTCAGGCTTATCTGATTGGCAAGAACCTAAACAACAGAGTTGCCTCTGTCTCAGAATCTAGGAAAAGTAGTTTTTAACTTTCCCATCTCTGCTTGCTTGGAGAGGGATAAAGGGTTAATTTAAACAAGGTGATTCTCAGTATCCACCTTACTATCTGAAAGAAAAATATACCTATATACTCGAGTATAAGCCGAGTTTTTTCGGCACAAAATTTGTGCCGAGTTCAGGTTTGTTTGCACAAATTTTGTGCCGAAAATACTCGGCTTATACCCGAGTATATACAGTATGTATTTTGAGAGAGGGGGAAAGTTTCACTCTGTTGCCCAGGCTAGAGTGCCATTGCCATTAGTCTAACCTCAAACTCCTGTGTTCAGGTGATCCTCTTGTCTCAGCCTCTCAAGTAGCTAGGACTACGGGCCCCTGCTATAAAACCAGACTAATTTTTCTATTGTTAGTAAAGATGGGTTCTCATTCTTGCTCAGGATGGTCTCCAACTTCTGAGTTCAAATGATACTCCCACCCCAGCATCTCAGAGTGTTAGGGTTACAGTTGTAAGCCACTGTGCTAGGCCTGAAGGAAAAGATGTTAAAAGTGCTTGCTTTTTATAGCTCCTTCTGTAACTGAATCTGGAAGTCAGCCTAAGAAATTTTAATTACATTTTGGAGAGTTAAAGCTTCATCATAGAAACCTGTTGTATAAACAGAAAAAAGGCTTTAACCAGACTGCAAAATACAATGAAAGAAGCAGAAAATAAATGAGTATTGACTCCCTGTAATTATGTAGTCTTTATATATGTCACCTAATTTAATATTTGTAACATCCATATGAGATGGGAATGACTATTCTCAAGACAGAGATGAAAAAACTGAGTCTTGAACAAGTGTTACAACTTTTCAACACTCAAACAGTTAATTTCAAACCCCACTTATTCCATTTTTTTAGCATCTCAGAGCTCCTAATACTCTGGGACCTTAGCTCAACTATTTATTTTGGTGAAGATATGAAAGCCCTGTGTGTAATATCCTGACATTTATTTCACTTATGCTAGTCTCCACACTCAATGGCATGAGGTAAAATTGTACAACATGATATATAATCTGCCCTTTTGCAAAATCACAGAACAAAACAAATGACTATAGGAATGTATACATACTCCCTAATTCCCACAAGATAATCTTGAGAAATGTAAATTTCCCATAAAATCATTTTACTTATTCTGAAAATATTATAGTAGTTGAAAAGAAAAGCTGAAAATAACAAGAGCTAAGGCGAAGTCACTTGAAAGCTTATGGAAGAAAAGGAAATTTGGCCACGAA
Organism: Loris lydekkerianus; assembly: GCA_963574355.1. Lineage (NCBI taxonomy): Eukaryota > Metazoa > Chordata > Mammalia > Primates > Lorisidae > Loris > Loris lydekkerianus. The sequence goes on from CAUYPK010122714.1 coordinate 4,635, forward strand.
GCTCGGAAAGTAGAAAACATATTAGAGGAAAAGATATGAAAATGTGTCAATCACCTGAGTAACAACTGTATGCATGCATTTGTTTGTCCCTGGAGTGTAGGTTAGGGGGGTAAGGATAGGCTCTACTCAGTAAAGGCCATTTTAAGATCAAACTATCATCATGGTGGACTGATCTTTAGGAATAAAGAGGAATATGATCTCCAACACTAGAGCTGTGAGATGTTCTTTTAAAAGGATCCCACAGAGCCAGGCTCAGTGGTTCACACCTGTAATCCTAGCATTTTGGGAAGCTGAAGCAGGTGGATTGCATGAGCTCAGGAATTCGAGACCAGCCTGAGAAACAGGGAGACCCCATCTGCACTAAAAATAGGAAAACTAGCCAGGCATTATGGTGGGTGTCTTTAGTCCAAGCTACTTGGGAGGCTGAGGCAAGAGGATCACTTAAGCCTGAGAGTTTGAGGTTGCTGTGAGCTATGATGATGACACTGCACTCTACCTGTCTCAAAAAAAAAAAAAAAAAAAAAAAAAAAGAAAGAAAAAGAAAAAAAAAAAGGATCCCATGGTAAAATTAGTGAAAGAAATGCTACTTAATCCTTCATGTTTTTTGACAAGTTGCTTTTCACATTCCCACAGGAATTCTTAGACTCTAAGAACCATCTAGCCATGTTTTCCTCAAATCTATGAACCAGAGAACATGTATATGTGTGTATTATGTTTGTGCATGTGTGTTTCTTACGTATCTGAATCAACACCTGTATTTAAACAATACTTTTTCACATTCCACAAATATTATGAAGGACCTACAATAAATTAAAAAACAAAACAAAAAAAAAAAAAAAACACACACCTGACCTGACCCAACCTCTAACTCCAGTAATTAATGAATGAAATTAGATTTGGTAGTTGGAAATATTTTACAAAGGAAATACTACAGAAACCACACATAGGCAAATATCTCAGCCCCCGCTAACACAAGATAAAAAGCAATCATATACATACCTACATGGAAAATATGATTTTCAGTATTCTTTGAAAGCAAAAATTCCTCTACTCAAGACTTAAATTCTCAATAAAACACTTACTGAGACTCGGATATACTGAAATTTCAAAATGCATGATGACAGTTAGCAAGTGATAAAATGTAAGTTTTAAATTTACCTGGCAAGGTAAATTGATGAAAAATTAATACCAAAACCAAAAGAATATTATCTATAGGACTTTGTGAATCCACAATACAATATTTTTAAATTTAATGACATAGAAATTTGTATATTTGTTAGACTTCATTTAATTGTGGTAAATATGTGTGTAAATAATAATTTTATCAGATAAATGCAACACACAAGGAAAGGCAAATGATATTTTGGTGTCTTACATACATTTCAAATTCACTTTATTTTACTACTAAAAAGCACTAAACACAAGGAATAACTATCAGAGAACAAAATTATACCAAGCTTGTCTTTTCAAAAGTTAATTTAGGATTGTTTTTTCTTTTTTTCTTTCTCATATGTAAATCCTGATATATGTATTAAATCTGGATTTATATATATATTACAAATATATATTTTAATGATTGTTGGTGCTTCCTTTTACTTTCATGTCCTCTTTGAGTATTTTTTCCTCCCATTGCACAAAATAGCTCCTGTCTATGTCCTCAGTTCATCTCAGTGTTCTGTGAGATAAGATTAGAAGCCTTGATCCCCCTGCTGCTAGAACAAGACCTCAATCTCTCACTGTCTCTATTTAATCAGGTCCCTATTTTAGCTGCCACAAAGCTGTCAACAAAAGAAAATAAGCTATCCTCCATCAAGGGGTTAAATTGGATTTCACAGTGTGCAAAGGCTCTTCTGAACAAAATTCCACCTGCACCCTCTGTCAGGCAAATTACTTCTGACTTTTAATTTATTTCTCTAGGAAATGGAAAGGTATGGCATAACCAAAGTCAACAGGGAATAAAGAACAAGGTATAATCAGGTGCTCACAATTGCAGGCCCCCTTCCCTGTCAGCTTTAATAGGTTCTCAGAACACACGATTTATAGAATTCATGACATGTCCTCTCTGTTCTGTTTTTTATTTTGGACTTGTCTAGTTAATGGCCCCAACAATTGATGTTCCCAGGATGCAATGGTGTCTGGAAGATATGTCCATAGTACACTGAAGTTCAGTCTATAATTGAACTGGACTCTTGGTTAGTAATGTATAATATCTAAACTAGAGACAAAATCTGATGCAGGTGATAGCAATATTCATTTTGCAGGATTGTGGATGTCAACCATGGGAATAACATGTTGAAAACTAAGCAAAAATGTATGTTTAGATGAGGTTTCTGTTTTGTGTCCAAAGCAGTTTAGCAGCAAATCATTAAAAACTCAAATAATACAGTTTAATACACATGCTCTTCTAAAATTGAATTGAATATGGAAGCATTTCTATGATTCAATTTCACAAAATCAATTTTATTGGATGGAAGCAATGTGTAAGAATTAATAAATGCTAGTACATATTGCTTTGGGGAAAGTGTCTGAAAGTTTTATGCAAGAAATTAATAGTCAAAATTTTTTACATATTTATTAAAAAATTGATTTTTACAAAGGTACAAATTTTATAAGGGGGAAAGGAATGTCCCTTCAATAAAGGAAAAAAAAACTAATGATGGAAAAGTTTATTTTCATTACAAATTAAGAGTAAATGATTTGTCAGTTTAGTTTTGTTTTATTTTCTGATATTATTTAATATTTAATCCAAGCTAACTTTGAAATAAATTTTATATATCCCAAAACAATTCAGGTCTTTTACCACTGTAAAATATTGCTGATTAGTTTCATATTTCCCTTAAGTAAAAGTTAAATGGTAAACAGGAAGATATTTATTAGGTGGAATATTAGGGGAAGGTTATTGGGCTGCACTAATTTTTTTCAGCTGTATATAAACAAAACACATAGGGAAGACCTATTTTGATTGACCTAGAAATGTTTTTGATGCTTATAATGGTTTCATTGGTCATTTAAATAAACTTTGTCAAACCAGCTGTAATTACGGATTTCTGGAGGACTTGAGCTTTGTTAGGATCTGGCAATATAATTAGAAAAGTAATATTCATTGTTTTAAATAGAAATTTCTTCATGGTATTATTATAAACCTGAAATTTAGTTCTGGGAATTTTCATGGGAAGGTTTATTGGTTTGAGTTGTTCATGGAATAAATACATTAGCTATATTTAAAAGAAAACTTTTCAGAACTCTCAAACATCTATCTTATTGGTACCTATAAAAAGATAAAGGAGAATTATAACCATAAATATTTCCCTGGCAAGAATTTTTTAAAGATATAAAACAAAGTTCAAACAAACAAACAAAAGAAAGAAAGATGAAAGACAGAAGGGAAGGAGTGGGGTCAGGAAGGAAGGAGGGACGGAAGGGAGGAAGGGAGAAAAGGGAGGGAAGGAAGGAATTCAGGAAGGAAGGAAAAACTGTATGCCAACCTAAAGTCCAATGGCTAGACTATATATTTTCACCACTAAAACCTGCTTTTGATTCCTAATCAATTGCATCTTTAACTATGGCAAGTTTAAGTCTTATCGACCACAGTTAATTGATTTATTCCGATCCTTCTTTTCAAAGATTTTGCAAACAACTGTAATCCTAAAGTGTTTTATCTTCAAGGAAGATCATTAAATGGGTAAAAAGATTCTGACAGGTACTTTTAAATATAAACATCTGCTGATGACTTCAAGTTTATTCCATTGGGCAGGTAATAATTTCAAAATTTAAAAAAAAAAAACTAGATTAATAAAACTGGTAACCTAAAATCAAACAGAACAAGGAAGTAATGACATTGTATCGAAATAATGAAGGATTATGATTTTTATGGCTTTGCTTTTTTTTTTTTTTTTTCAAAATGTTGCTGATTCTTTTTATGTCTTGTTTTCCAGAGTTGAGAAAACTCTGGAAAGCATACTTTCTGAGCAAAACTGAAACATTTGCCTCTTTCTCTGTTTGATTTCTCTAGAATTCAGAAATTATGTGTGAGTATGCTTGTATCAATATCATTTGCATAAGTTCAAGATTCTGTTTTCTTTTGTAACAGAACACAATTGGAGACAATGATAGATTTTCAAAGATATTCACTGGAATATCTTACTGGAATATCATATCTTCAGACAGTTTTAAAGAACTGAATTTGACATTATGAAGCCATCCCACCTCCTTGGAAAAATCAGACTGGTACCTTGTTTACATGATTCCCTTATGGGACTCCTAGCTTTGTCCTAAGTAAATAATGTCATTTTCTGACAGTTCCAGGAACCACAAGCTATTCTAGAGACCATGAGAAGAGAGAAATTCACTCAATTTGTACAGATTATTACCATTCAGTCTGAAGGTCAGTCAAATCCTTGGATTGACTTCCTAGTCTCAAGAAGTTTCTAAAAGTCTAATCTGAGATTCCTTAAGATTAGATTAGTTCCAGCTAAGCCAATTTACAAAGAGCTTATGTAGTAAAACACTATTTTTACTACATTTTATGCAAATAATCAGGCCTAGTTAATGAAACCAAACTCATTTTAGAAGCAAATTATTCTTTCCATAAATATGTTTGGTTGAAATAAGAAACTGAAAGAAGAAAAAAATATGTTTTGGGAAAACAAATATAATGTGTCTGCTATTAGATTCTATCCCTATCCGTTGCTTTTGAGTTATTTTATTATCTGGACTGAATCCTGAATATTTAGTTTCTTTCAATATCTGGCTGTGACTTTGCAGACTAAAATTTCCCATTTTTTCCCTACCTTTCTGACTTAGAAGCACTAGAAATTAAAACTGCCTTTTTCCTGAAGCTCTACAAACTCAAGTTAGACAATTTGACAAAGACTCCACGGAAACTACCACAATGCCTTGTGGGTATGCAATCTTTATGCCAAGAATATCTGTCAGCTTGCCACTGCCTGCCCTCCTCTAACTGAAAATGCTTCAGCTCAGATCCAGAAATCTTTGAAAGTGACTGCCCTGTAAACTATAGAAAAACTAACGATTTATAAACTACTATAGACATTAACTTTGTTTTGTTTTTGTTTCTATAATAATACCTCTTATTAAAGATCTTCTTACCTGCATCATATAGAAAGGCCTAGCTTTGAAAATCTATCTGCAGCACTATTTTATGGAATGAGATAAAACTGCATTTTTCCAGAAACTAGAGACTGGTTTATTTGAGCATGAAGAAAAGTGTCTATATTTGTTCTTTTCTATACATTCACTCTCTTCCCAATATATTCTTTTCTCCCTTTTTAAGTCCCTTGCCACAGGATACTAACCAATTTCTCTTTCTATAACTCCTAATCCTACTTTAATGTATGAAACTATCTGAAAATAAAGTTTCAAGTGAGGGATTGGGAAAAAACAGAATATTTCACCCTGAAATAGTGTTGGGACCAAAATCGGGGCTGAGAGACCACCCTACGCACATGTAAAAGCAAGGGAGTGTCTTTATTCAAGCATTTGCCTGGGTCACTCCACTCTACAGCGTAGCTGCGGAGGAGTGACCTCGAAATGGTGCAGGGGAAGGTTTTTAAAGGTGCATAGGGGAATTCCATCGGACATTTGTCGGGAGGGGTTGTCATTGGCTGAGTTGTTGTCTAGGGGTGCTTGGCGCCACCTGAAACATTGGAGGTGCCATAGGGTGAGTTTGCGTCAGAATCTGGGAGGGATGCTTGTCCACTTCTGATAGGCTTGCCCCACCTGGGCTGGGCTTAAAGGTCCTGTCCAGAAGGGGTGTCACTATGGTCTTTTTCCTATAACGGGGCTGGTTTCTAAAATGGAGTCACATTTGGCCTCTTCAATAGGAGTGAACTGAAAAGGCAGTCTCACGGTCTCTCCACCTTCTTTCACTCCTGTCTCTTAACTCTATGTCTCCTTCTCAAAGCACAGGATAAAGTCTAGATCCCAAAAGACAAACAAAATATCCTTCCAAACCTTCGCTAAAACCTTGTTATCCATTACAGAAAAGTGGACTTTGGAGGATCATTCAAATTCCAAAGAGAATCACTTACTAATTAGCTTGTGCCTCTCAGGTCTATTAATTCTGTCTAATAATCATTTATTGACAATCAAAAGTATTGTCTACATTCTCCATCTCCCCCACTCCCTATGTAGAAGGGTATATAAGCTTCCACATCTCATTAGATTATTGAGTAATCATGTTCCTGTGATTTCTCTATGCTATACATGTTAAAAAAAGTTATCTAGGCTTTTTCTGACTTTTGTCAGATTATTTTCAGTGAAACTTTATGGGACAAATGACATGTTTTTCCTGAGCTCCTACAATACAAAAAAAAAAAAAAATATATATATATATATATATATATATATATATTTAAGAAGTCCACTGGCATATACTTCTCTGTAAGTATACTTTTTTTCTATCATGCAGCAAAAAGAAATTATATTTTTAAGTGATAAATATATGAGGTACTCTCAGCCAGGGGAAAAAAAAAAGAAAAATGAATCCTGGTGCTTTGTCATATACAGCTGAAGAATGAATGAACCAATGTTTTGTAACATCTCCAATCTCTCTATTGTGCCATGGATTATGCTTTCACCATGGTTACAAGTTCAGTTATGGAAAACACACTCTTTGACAAGTTTTTTCAGGCTTTAATACAAGTAAGGGCTAAGTTTTCTTAAGGCGGACTCTTATTATGGCTTGTAATGCAAGTCCATAGAACAACAAAGAGCCATTCAGTAAATACAATTCTACCAGATAACATTCTAGGCACTTGTTACTGTTATCTACCTAGATCCAGAGAGAAAATTTACCTTATCTGGGGAAAGAGATGGAGTTCTTATTCTTGAGGCTTGTTATTTTTTTCTAGTTGATAAAGACTTGACTAATTAGGAAATGAAGGAGACTAATAGATTCACCCTGATGAAAACTGTGGCTCACATGCAAGTCTGGGGAAAGTGAATTTTCCAGACAAAATCTGCTTGGATAATGTAAATCAGGCCTGGAAGGCACCATTTGAATGCAAACAGACTTAAATTAAGGATTTAGTGCAATTGCTTTCTGTCATCTGGATCACAAACAAGATGAAACTATTTAAAGTGAAAAGTTTTGCTATAAACCTGGTAGAGAATGGAGTTAGATCATTGTATACAGAACTGAAGAAACTTAAAGAGGAAAGCAAACATCTACCTAATATCTCTAAAAGATAAAAGACTTTTATTTTCCTAGGAGGCTTGTTCAGATACTTGGTATTGTTTCCATTCTATCATTAATGTTTAATTCTATTTCTATAAACTACTATTTTTTTTAACATTCATAGTTGTTTGATCATTTATTTTCATATGTAACAGGACAGAAAGGCAGTAGGAAACCTGTAGGCATATGCTCCAATGTTTTGGGGCATTGTGGTTTATTATTTTGTAGTTTAATCATCTGTTAATGTAATACAGGAAATATCTACTCATTGGGTTGATTATAAATTTTATGGCCAAAATTTACTTTTCTATTACATGTTACTTACAAAGTTTCTTAACTTATATCATACTGCCTAGATTTAAAAGACTAGAGATGTGGCCAGGCACCTAGCACTCTGGGAGGCCAAGGCAGATGGATTGGTTGAGCTCAGGAGTTTGAGACCAGCCTGAGCAAGAGCAAGAACAAGACCCCATCTCTACTAAAAATAGAAAAACTACTGAGGCATGGTGGCAGGCATAATAGTCCCAACTACATGGGAGGCTGAGGCAAGGGGATTGCTCAAGCCTAAGAGTTTGAGATTGCTGTGAGCTTGACACCACAGCACTCTAGTCAGGGCAACAAAACGAGACTCTATCTCAAAAACATCATAACATAACATAAATAAAATAAATTAAAATAAAATGCTAAAGATGTGTCATAAGTCGAGATAGCCTTCCAATGTCAAATTCAACATGTACCTCAAGATTAAATCTATTCTGTCTAGAGAAGGAAAGTGAAAAGAAACTGATCCACGAGGTAGAGCATCTTGGTGAGAAATCTAGGAATTGGTGACAATTTCTGTGACCAGGACATATAGGCAAAGAAAAAAATGATAAACGACAGTGAACATATCTTTCTTCTTCCGATGAGAATCACAATTAAATTAGGTGTTGTTGGTTTGCAAGTAAGATCAAAGTCATATCCATAAGTGACTAACCCATATGGAGACTTGATAGCTGTAGTGACTAACAAAGCCAGGAATTATGGGCTTCCAGCATGACTGGATGGGGAGTTCAAATGCTTTTCCTCTTATCTTTGCCTTTTTTTGTTATTTAAATCCAAGCCACCATATAGAACCAAGATACTCTACTGGTAACCCTACCATTTTTCAAGTAAATGGCCTGTGAAGAATAGAAAAGCTCAAGCAAAAACCCAAAATTTGCTTTGATTTTGTTCAGTGGTCTTAGTTTGGATCCCATGCTCATATCTGAACCAATCTGTAGGGAGAAAAGGATTGAAGGCACTAAATGTTCATGAAGTCTAGGTTGGTGTGGTACAGAGCTATCACGACTTTTATGGAATGAGTGTGGTAGAGATGTTATCGAAGATTGTCACCAAATATAGCGTAACTTGATTCTGTCAGCCTAATAAGAGCAACAACAAAAACCCAGCACCAAACAAACAAAAAACAGAAGAACAGAAATAACAACTAACATTTATTGAGAGCACAGTACTTACCATCAAGCCTTGTAATAAGTCTTTTATATGTGCAAACTCATTTAATCCTCATAAAAATAGGGCACCCTCACATGGCACAAAACACAGAAAGAGGAAGCAAGCTCTCTTATATCTTTCCATATAAGGGCACTAACCCATTGTGAGGAATCTACCCTATGACCTAATTACCTCTTAAGAGTCCAACCTTGAAATACTGTTACATTGAGATTAGCTTTCAACATTAATTTTGGGGGAAGTGAAACATTTAGTCCATATTATTAGTTCATAGCAATTTGCTTCACCCAAGGCGAATGTCAGACATGTTTTCAAAATTAGGCTTATTGTGCTTCCTGAGATATAGATGATCCCATATTTGGTTCACTCATTAATATTTGTTTACTCAATTTCAGCATTTAATTTGCGAGAGAGCCTGTCGTTTAATTTAGTACAATATATTTTTTAGAATTTTATAACAATAAGTTGTTATTTCCTGTTTCCTTTCTAGGTTTTGAAAACTGCCCAAAAGGATATACCTTAAATCTTATCTTTTCAACAATACCACATTCTAAAGCGGACAATAAAGAAATATTTTCTTCCCCTTCTGCTTTTTTGTGAAGTTATATTTTTCTGACTTTCTCTTTCTTTTTGATTGTTACTTTTTTGTTCCATTTTTTAGCTAGACCCTGTTTCCAAACTCTTAAGTGTTAGTATCTTGGAGATACAACTATTTATTACTTTTTTACTGTACTCAAGCTGTCACTTCTCATTCCTGTGGCTTAAAAACTGTATTACTACTCCCAAATTCTTTCAACCATACTTATCTTTGAATCCAGAAGTCATCTAGTTTAAATCTGCAACACTGATCACAGTCTGGGTCATGGGGAGTTGTCTTACTCTGATTTGTGCTGCTACAACAGAATACCTCATACTGAGGAATTTATAATGAATAGAAATTATTTAGCTCATAGTTTTAAAGGCTGGAAAGTCCAAGAGCATGGGGCTAGCATCTGGCAAGTGCCTTCATGCTATGTCATCCCCATGGTGGAAGACGGAGGGCAAAGGGAGACAAGAACAAGAGAATAAGAGATTAAACTTGCTTTACAACAGATCCACTCTCACAATAACTAAACCAATTCTCTAAGAAATTACATAAATCTTAAAGATGGTGCTTTATACATGTGCACAGAAGATGCAACACCAATGGTTTAAAAAAAAAAAATAGTACCAGAGATAGGCTAAGAAAGCAAAAATATCTCGTTGCCACAGACAGTTATGGACAGTGTTTTTACATAAAGCATCTTTAGTATCTCACAAGTTTGTAGTGGATTTCCAATCACAGACTCATTAATCCACGACAGTAGGCCTCTTGAGATTGAACTTTCCCAAGACTAACCAGGCTAGAGGAATTGAGACAAGAAATACTCCTTATACATGGAACTTCCAATTAAGACAAACTATCCCAACAGTTTGGCACATTAGGAACAAAGTGTATGATGCTTAATCGTGTACGTGGCTGAGAGTTCCTAGTTCTTTCATACGGGCCACTGAAAGTAACCCCAAAATAATCACCCCTATCAAAGATAACCCCTGACCATGTTCAAGCCCTGTTTGCTTATTTGCTGTGGCAATGGAGGCCTATTTCATTATCTATGGTGAACATATCCTGCTTTGTAAATATTCTTACTCTGTAAACATATCTTTCTCTTCCTCAATAAACTTTGTTTCACACTTGAATTACTTTGGAGGGTCTGGTCATTTTTTTGACCAAGAGTACTTCAAGAACTAAGGACCCAGGGTGATGCCTATGGCTCAAAGGGGTAGGGCACTGGCCCTATATGCCAGAGGTGGCAGGTTCAAACCTAGCCCTGGCCTTAAAAAAAAAAAAAAGAACTAAGGACCCTGGCAGGTGCCTAGAACCCTGACATTTTAGGATGCAGGCAGCCACCTTGAAACAGATTCACTGTGCACTGGTTACCAACTTTTCTTAGTCTGGTGAAAAGGAGCACTTTCAAAAACAACATAACATGAAGAGAATTATTACTTACAGATATGCATCAAAGAACGGCAGAAGCCTAGGATGCAGGGTGAGTGGTCCTCCAGGACTTATGATACTGTATGACACTATGTGAACAAAACCATTTGCACCACAGCTGAGCAACCCCAGAAAGCAGGCCAGCGTGGTTTTTATGGCCTGAGTGAAACATGACACATTAGGTTCAAGCCTTGAAGGCAAACCTGTTGCTAGAGGGGACTTAGCAGAGACCAGACTGTTTTGGCCACTCTTATCTTAGGATGCTATATTTCTAGCACACTGTATAGTTATTCTTGAAAACCACAATGAGAAAGGAGAAAAAAAGGGGACTATCCAAGGGCATCCAGAGAACTGTCCTACAATATCTAATGTTCCTTTCTCAAATTACAAGTTGCCTGCCTCCTAATATTTGTAAAGGCTCAGTAGTTGGTTTGCTGAAATTTATATTTATTCTCTATACCTACTGTATGTTTAATATATTTACAGTAAAATAATTATTTGAGTAAAAAAAAAATAATAACAGCTGAGTAGCATAATCAGAACCAAAGCAGAAACAGTGTAACTTTTGCTATTGGGATTTATTTCTAATAGTCTTTAAACACTTGACAAGTCAGTAGTTGCCAGTTATAAAAGCAATTGATCACTTCTATCTGGAGGACATTATTGGGCCTTTTGTCGAACATGGTGTAGGCTACTGATCACAGAACAGTTGTTTGTCTAAGCCCTCATCCAGACTGAAGGATAGAGCAGAAGTAGAAATCGAAGGACTGTGGATGGGAGAGACGATGGAAAGTTAATGTCTGCAAAAGGCTCACACTCTACTTTGCAACCAAGCTCAGACATTATTTCTAAAATTGATGAGTCATGCTGTATAATACTTGTTGGTCTTTGCAGATGGTATTCTCTGTCTGATTGGTTTTACTCCATCCCATTGGGTGACAAATTATTCTACTTTCTATTTTCCTATACTTATTAATTCAGCCATTGTTCATTAAGAACCTCCTACATGCTAAGTGATCAACTAATTGCTAAATATTCAGAAATGAGCAAGATGTGGTTTTCACCATCAGAGTGCTTATAATTTTGTGCAGAAATACATTTACTTGGGCTTATTTGCTTCCTACCATCGTCTCTTCTATATCCTACTGTCATAGGACTTAATCAATTGCTGATGTTATTTTTTTATTTTCTTATTGTAAGAGTTCCTTACTTGGATAATGCTAATTCCTAGGGATTCAGCAATGTGTAAGGCAAAAACTCAGGGATTCAGTTTTGTGTGAAGCAAAAATTCAGTCCTTGAGACATTCAAAATGTTTGGTTACTAAGTGCACATGCAGGTTGATAATGTGAATGGATGCATATTTAGACTGGTCTACTTGATATTTTTGGAAAATTAAGAAAAAGTTGAGGTGATTAGTACCTATTAAAACATATTCTGATAATGGGGAACCCCTTCAAAATATTCATAAGTAAACATCCAAAATCTAATCCTAAGGGATTACATGTGTTCTAAAGAAAGTATGAAAAGTGGGTGGTGCCTGTGGCTCAAAGGAGTAGGTGCCAGCCCCATATACTGGAGGTGGTGGGCTCAAACCCAGACCAAGCCAAAAACCAGAAAATAAATTAATTAATTAATTAAATTAAATTGTTAAAAAAAAAGTATAAAAAGTTTATTTGGAAGCAGAAGTTCTCATGGGAATAGGGCATATTGGTAGTGGCAAGGCAGAAGGGTCAAATTTTTACCATTTAATGTATGCGATGATTGGGGCTCATTTGAATTTTATGAGAAACTGTGAGACAAATAGATTGTTAGCTATTCTGTGTAGATACAAGAAATCAGTCTTTGAATAAGCTATCACCTCTAAAAAAGAGTAGAGAAGCAGATCAATGTCTAGGCATGGATTTAAAGTTTGTGAATAAACGTGAGAACAGAAAAAAAAAATTGTGAGAACAGGTGCTGAAATGCAAGTTACCAGCCCTGTGTTAGGGATTCAGCTTTAAGTGATCTGCTATATGGACTTAGCATCTCTATTTTTTGACTACTTTTCCAGATTCCTGTGCAAATGTTAAGGTACACCAAGGGAAGCATTTTTTTTTTTTCTTTTATGCAAGTAGGGCCCAAGAAGCATGATTAGATTGATGGATGCTTGGGAGACTTTTGAGCCATGCCAATAAAAAAAAAAAAAAAAGGCAGATTTCCAAAGAGTATTTTCCCTTTTCTATCTTGAGAAAGATCTGCCAAGCTTATTCTCTGCATCACTAATGAAGGTAGTGCTTTATATTAAAAGCCCCCTGCTGTGGTGAAGCTATCAATGTCAGGCCCAGCTTCAGCTTTCAAGTGTTAATGATCATCAACCCCTCTTTCCCCAGAGGAGTGAGACAAGCTCTCCTGTCCTCTTCAGTGGCTCTCAGTACCAGGTCCCGGTGTGGGCCTGACATTTTGGGAACTGTCAAACAGCAGAGGACTTCCTCTGAGGTACACATTTGTTATTTTCCCAAACTGCTCTGTTACCTTTCATGTTTGCTACTAATAATCCAGAATTTAGTGTTTCAATCTTTGTCCACAGAAATGTCTTTCTGAGAATATGTGAGGTATACATCTGAGGTGTGAAAGACTGACAGAAATGCTTGAGGTCTGCTGGACTTGGATTCAGAAGGAGTTACTATGTGTCCTCTGAATTTTGGAGGAAGACAAGCAGTGCAGCTGTAAACATCCAGAAGCCCACATAATTGTTTTGTGTTTATAACACTGTAAACTCCTAGACCACGAAGTTCCTATAGTTATTATTTGAAATAGAAAACAATGTAAATAAAATGGATAGAAGAGCAGGCTAACTAGACAATTAAGTGTACATTTACCAATATTGATAGCAGATAAAAAGATTATGAAAATGAAATATTTAATATTTTGATGAGTCTAAAGGTATCAGAAGGCAACAAAACCAGAACTTTCATGGGAGTAAGCACAGAATTAAACCAAACCACCTGCTTTTGAATAGAAACAAAAATCAAATGTGTTTAAAAATGAGTAAGGCCATCTCAACCATAAATTAAGTATAATGATATTTAGCATTTTAAATAGAACAGCATGACACCATGAAGGGACTCTTTAAATAGTTATCTACACCAATTCTCTTGTTTAGTTCATGTTTCTGGATTTAGTAAGCCAGTCTTAATGTATCATCATAATAAGTCAGAAAGATGATTCTAATAACCATATTAAAGGAATGCATGATGAAATGCAGCTTAGAATATAGCACAAAGGAAAATGATGCCTGAGATCTGGGTGAGATGAAAAGGATAGTTGCTCTCTGACTGAAGTCCTGGCTCTACCATATACATGCTTAGGTCCTTATTCAACTGGAAATTTACTGGCCTCAGCTTTTAGCTGACCTTCCCCAACTATAAAATTATGAATAATACTCACTTTCATGAGAAAATAAAAATGAAGTACTTTTGAAACACTATAATGATGTTTATTGCCTCATTCAATGAACCTAAATCACTTTTTAAAACAATTCATCTAAAGGAGCTATTTGAAAAGCCAAGTAAAACATAAACATCAATAAATTTAGGAAATAGAATCTTATATTCCTCCTTCAAATAATCTACTTTTAAAAAAACAAATGATTTGCTCATTAGTGTTATTGTTTAGGCTTCCTCCCCCCCCACCCCCCTTTTCTTTTCCCTTCCATTTGCCAAAATCTGAGATGTGTTTCTTTGTGGTAGCCAGCAGGTGGCTCTCTGGTGTACTGCAAAAAAAAACAACAAAAACCCTCATATACAGTTTAAAATTTTTTAATAATCCCCCGAAAGGGACACCTTGAAAGCTTATATACAATCATTATTAACACCATATCACTGCCCTCCCTTAGTTCACTAACTTCAACACTGAAAAACATTAGTTTAATTTCTCTCCAAAATTACAAATCAGCAAGCCAGAATGATTTCTCACCATTCTGACAGCTTCATGTAGAGAAGTAATTTGTTTTTTTCCCCCTCCTTTCCCTAGCAAGCAAGCAGTATCCATTTGAACTACAAATGACAACAAGCAAATCTGACCAAGACAACAAATGTGAATACCTTTAAAGTGGCCTAAAATGGAAGTTTGTCTTTCTATAGAACTAGCATTAACATAGTAAAAGACATAAGTTTAGTAATGATTTATTTCAACTCATTATTATAACACTCATTTCCTAAATATCAACAAAACTTTGAGCCAAATTGTACTAAAGTCATTTTATTATATAACAATACACATGAAGTCAAACTTGTAGTTTGCTATAATGAATCCGTATGTAGCTTCTGATAAGTAATCACTATAGTCAGGTTTCATAGGTATGTCATTACATGTTTACTACTTAGGTGAAAACATTACAAACAGAATCCAGTTTGTGGTTTACAAGATATTAATCCAGGAAAATAGATTATGATACTATATTATACCTTAGATCTCTGGATATGAAGCATAAACTGCTGTTTTTGTAAAAATTGTTAAGAAGATCTTTATGTATTTAACTTTTTAAATATGACTAGATAAAACAGGTTATCTCCAGCGACACATTTGTTTTTTTGCCAAAAGAACTCTTAAGTTTACTGTAAGTGTGGTTTATTAGGAATGAAATGTTACAATTTAGAGTGTTACTCAAGGCTGGTAACTTGAATGAATTAATTACTTATCATGCCTTTAAAGTTAATTCTTACTTGAGGCTCTATAATCATACATATTTTAACATCAAAAGCTAGATGGTAAAAGTGAAAAATAATTTTATAAACTCCTCACAGTAATCCAGATTTGAAATGGAGCAGATTGTTTGTGTATTACTCTGTGAAGGAACAAAATTAACTGTCCTGGATATTAAAATAGAGTCCCTTGGGAATTAAAGAAAAGGAACAGGAAATACTCAAAGACTTTGGCTTCCAATCCATTTGTGAAAGCTGCAGTGTTATACTTACAATAACCTGGTTTTTCAAGATCCATAACTCTGCTATTGAATTAGGATGTTGGATTCCCTCTCCACTTACTGGCTCCTTTGGCCAGGATTATTAAACAATCTTTGAACACCAAACTGCTACCCATTATTCTCCTCCATATCAAGGCAGCTAAGAGTTAAATTTATGGGAATGCGTGCTGTAAAAGCCTTAATCACAAGCCAAAAATCTATTCCCTCTTCTATTGTCCAGGTGGAGGGGAATAGAAAAGAAAAAAAAAGAGAGAGAGAGAGAAAGAAAAAGAAAAAGTCAGAACAAATTTGAGAGCAAATTAAGTCTTCAATACCTCAGTTAAAATAGTAAAGGCTGTTGATTCAGGTGAAGTTGGTTTGAGGCAGCCTATGTGTATCAAATTTGTGTGAACTAAGGAAAAAAAGATTGTGTTCTAAGATTGTGAACTAAGGAACAAAACATTGACATTTGTAACCAGATTTTTTCCTACCACACAGACATACGTGCATTCACACACAAACCACTTTTCTGAACTTTTAATTTTTTTTTTCACTTGTCTGGAGGGATTTCTGTTACTCAACTCAATCGCAGTTATTGTGTGCCAATATGTCCTAAATTTAGGATGCAAATAACATCCAAATTGACTGTGAAAAAAGGAAAGGTGATGGGCACCTGGCAGTATACACACGGTTCCTTGCTCTATTCCACTCTGCCCCTTTATGCACCATTCTTCACAGGGTGGCAGAGACTATAAAAGCCAAAGTCACTGTCAGTCTGTCCTTTACCTCCTGCTGCTGCTTTCCCACTGTGCTAAATCATTCAGTTCCTCTCCAAGCACCACCTCTCATTGATCACTCCAGAGGGGCTGCTTCTGAAAATGTTGATTCAACTCTGTGGGGATCAATGGGCCAGTGCAGCCAGGGAATGAGAAGTGAGGACTAGCAGAGACTCTTGAAAACAACACACCTCCTAGTTTTCATTGGCACAGAAAGCATTCACACCCTCTACCCCACTTCTCCCCGCCCTGGACCTGTGCCTTTTAAGCGTACTTCTGCCAAGCTGGCAAGTGATTCCAACTTGAGTAAAGAAGGGCAAGTAGAAAACCAGTTGAATGGCAGGGCATGAAACACCTGTTTATTTCTGCCTTTGCGCTATTTGCATACTCCCAAGAGAATCTAAAACCCAGCTGCCTTTGAAGTTCTCATGCTTTGCCTGGATTCTAAACCTGGAGAATTGAGATTAATGAAAAGTACTTTTACCACTAAAAATACCTTTCCCAAAGCAGTCATTTCCTAACCCACAACTGCTTAGAATGGCATCATTTAACAATGTTTATAAGTCATAAAACATGCATTGGGTTGATGTATGAGTTGGTATCTTTGGAGGAACTAGAATTGCAAACAAAAAAAAAAATACAGGAAGAGAGAAAGAAAAACGTTCTAACAGATGTGTTCACTACTAACTAGAACACACAACATGTGCTGCAAAATAAAAGAACCATTTGGCAACATAAAATATCTTGGCATCTGTGTTAGATTTGTAACCACAGTAAAATATTGATATGGATCATAAAATTCAAGTTCTATATTCCTGTGCTTCTGGGTGACTCTGCTTTGAAAGACATTTTGCACTGTGAAATTGTTCTTGTTTTCATCAGAGACATTTTATGACAAACTTGCTTTATGATATTGCATGATTGACTCATTTTCAAAAAGCTGATGCAAAAAATTGAAACACCCATTAATCCCAAAGCAAGATATAAATGTGACATCTTAAATAAACAAAGAAGAAACAACACAGCCTGGACCTATTGATAGGAATGAGTACTTTGGAAAATGTGTCCAGATAAAAGACCATTTTATTCCAATGCTGAGTTTTAATATTAACCTTATATTGTGGGAATATACTATTCAATTAGCTATTTTCAGAAGAACTGACCTGATAAAAGATAATGTCTATAAAAGTGTATGTGGTATAGTATTTAATAAGTATGTAAATATCAATATATAATCATCTAAATGGCACAGTATATCTTTTCATAAAATGTTAATTATAATTTATATCCACATTAACAGTTTATGTAACTGTGATGTTGTGATATAATAAGAAATATAATTTTGATTTCTGCCCCTGGTTTCTGACATGATTCCTAAAGTCCTTGGAATCTCTGGAGTGATGACTATCTTTTATCTGCTGATAAGACGGCTAGTGGCTGGGGTCCCATGGATAGCTTCAGGGTGGAGGCTGGTTACCAGAAAGACCAATGCAGGATTATAGCAAAGTTGGGACTTTAGCCTCACAGAGACGAAAAGGGCTGAAAGTTGAGTTGATCATCAATGGCCAATGATATAATCAATCATGTCTACATAATAAAGCCTTCCTAAAATGCAGAAGAACAGAGTTTGAAGAGGTTCTGGATTCTTGAACACATGGAAGTGAATGGAGAATAACAGGCGGAAAGGACCGGGAAGTTCCAAGCCTTTTTTCTCATACTTTGCTCTGTGCATCTCTTCCATCTAGCTGTTTATCTGTATTCTTTGCAATACCTTTTACAGCAAGTATCATATTTGGTCATGTAGAATATGCTCCCATGGAGAATGCATACCAACATTTTTGGCCCAAACTTTCAGGAAAAAAAAATCTTCTGTTTAACTTTCTCATTCAAATTTTTATTTGTTTATGTTTAGGTACTTGTTTTTTGTACTGAAAGGGAATTTTAGCATTTATTTTTTAGCATATTGTGGTATGTTAAAAAAATAAATTTTACATAACAAAGTACAAAGCCTAAGAACAGACACAACTATAATAATTGTATCTACTGGTAGCAGATTTACAGTATTTACACATCATAGAAGGCCAAGAGCTCTTCATCATTGCCAATATCAAAAGTATTGTCCTCTTCAACTTCTACATTACCAGTGTCTTCTGAAGTCACTTTCCTCATCCTGGTAAATTTCATCATCTTCAGTTCCATCCATAGCATTGCTGATGTCACATTTTTAAATTGATTTCACAATCATTTCCTTATTGACACCATTCCAGAATCTTAGGATCCAATCACAACCTGAACAACGGATGCTTTCTTTTAGGTAAATCATTACTAGTGGACTGCATCCACCATATGTACGTTCTTTTCTCCTTAGAGCATTAAAGGGCTTGTTTACTGACACACCAAGAGCTTGCAATCGACTGGTGAGCCCGCCAACTATTACAGCAAGTTGGGTTTTCAAGTCTGCTGAGACTACTGTATTCCTGGGTATTATTTTGCATATGGATATTATTACTGCTTTATAGAGTTACACATTTGATGCATAAGCATAAATAAAGGAATTAAAAACATTTACATAGATATGGAATTAATAGTACTCATGTAAAATGTACATCCTTATTTTTGGCTCAAAATTTGGGCAAAAAAGTGTGTGTTGTGCACAACAAAATACGGTGTTCCCTTGAGTTCTGTCAGCCATCCCAGAAAATTAACTGAACCCGAGGAGGGGGTCAGAGGAACCATGATTTTACCTGGTCAATCATGGGTTACAACCTAGGCCTTATGATTGGAAAACTGAATCAGGACAGTATTTTGGGACTGAGCTGTCAACCTATGGGATCTGACACTATGCGTAGATAGCTAGTGCCAGAACTGAATTAAATTATAGGATACCCAGTTGATGTTCACTGGAGGACTACTTGATGTGTGACAAAAGTCCTGCACACATCTTATGTCACAGTGTATAGAGTGGCATATGAGAGTGGGGAGAAAAAGAGAAAAAAATTGTTTTTCCCTTTTAGGGGTGATAGGACATAAACTGGCAACAGATTAACAAGAGAAATAACAAATTTATTAACATGCATATGTACATATATTGTATTGAAAGAAAGAGAAAACAGTTTATGAAAATACAATAGTATACCAATAGGTTTTAGATAACACCTCCATTCATGAATGCAACTATGATTTTAAATTCCTTTAACTTTTTCTTCTGATAGCTATCTCTATGTTTTAAAAATGTTATTGATGCTACCTTACATATTATCAATTTTAGACACTATTAACTTTCTAATATGAAAAAGGAATATTTAGTGTTCTTACATGAACTCCACATTATAATTATATTACAATTATCAGTTAAATAGTCAAAAGCAGTATTTATATAATAGTAGTGAAATAATCATAGTATATTAGTCAGAATGAACAGATAATGACTTCTTTCTAAAATCTGTGATTTGATTTGCAACTTTTAGTAGTTTATTCCAAACTCCAACAGGTAAATAAATGTACACAGGAGAATTTGTCAAATGCTAATCTCCCCATTGCCATCTGGCCTCCTAGCACTGACCCAGTCTTCTTAAAGGCATCATTTTGAAACCCTGCACATCTAAAAATGTCTGGATTTCTCCTTTATGCTGGATTAAGACTCTGACTAGGCAGCAAAGTCTAGTTTTAAAATCAATATCCTCCCCTTCAGCATTTTGAAAATATTGCTCAATGACTACCTAGCTTTCTGATTTTCTCTGAAAAATTCAATGTCCTTAAGAGTCACAGACCATTCTAAGTTTTTAAAGATTGTCTACATCTCAGATGTTTAAAATTTTATCATGGTACATTTGGTTGCAGAACTATTTTATCATTCATCATGCTGGTCAATGGTGAGTCCTTCTAACATGGAAAATAAAGTACCCTAACTTCAGGGACATTTTCTTGCATTTCAGTTCTTTTATAAGAATTCTAGAGAGAGAAAAAAAATAAATATTCTTTGGATTTTTATCTTTTGGATATTAATCTTCCTAGGCTGGTTCTAATCTGCCCATTAAAGAAAAATTTCTATCTCTTATGTTTTACTTCCTGGGATATTACCTCAATTCTCATCTTTCAACACTTTTCTTAATTAATATTTCTTCATTTAATTTTTTATTTCCAAGAACTCTTTTTTTTCCAACTGTTTTCTTAGTCTTCCTTCTAGAGAGAATTTTCCTTTTAGGTTATGTCTTTAATAAATTCTCTTATCTCTCTTAAGATATTCATTGACACGTTTTTCTTCTGTTCCTGTTTCACCTGAATCCTTTTTTTGTTGTTGTTATTTATCTGGTTTCTATTTCTCATTAGGAGAATTTCTTCATACATGTGGTGAGCAGAGGTTGTTTGTTTTAAGAGGCATACTCTAGGGGCTTAAGCAAAGCTTGTACACTGGAGGGCTTAACTACCAGGAAAAATGAATTATTTTGTTCTCCCATGGGCACTAACTTTTTGTATACATTTTTATTTGAAAAATCTATATTTAACCAAAGTAATGCTGGCTTTGTTTTTCTTTTAGTTCTAAGAAAACAGAAGTTTGAATGTAAAAGAATATTACATTTAGACATTTAAAAATCAACAATAGAAAAAAATTGACAATGTTTTTCCATAGGGAAAAATGCTTAACTCAATGTTTACAATTTATCCTCTAATTTATCACATCCTTTAAATTTCCTCTAAAAATATCAAAGGGCTTTAGGAGCGAAAAAAAAAACAACAACAACAAACCATTTTCTTAGGATAAATATGCTGGATTTTCCACGTATAGTGCACACTTTTATTCCCAAATTTCTGAGGGAAAAATACAGATGCACATTATACATGAGTAGTACTAATTCCCAAACATAGAAATGTTTTTAATTCCTTTTTTTGTGTTTATGTGTTAAAAATGTAACCCCAGAAAGTAATAATGATATCCATATGCAGAATGATACCCTGTAATATGGTAATGGTGCCCCCTCCCACTGTCCCTTTCCCAGTTCTCCCCTCACTGGGTCCCACCACAGTAGCAGGAACCGTCAGCCACCAGCTGTTCGTGCCAGACACCATCACTGCCATCTCCGAAGCTGGCACTCCACACACCATGATGCCACAGTTAGCATCGGAACTTCAGTGAAATGAGAGCTAAAGTGGCCATGCAATGGCACTTCCTTCTCTCACAAGAAGCATAAGATGTGGAGCCAGCTGCTGTATTAAAAAACAGGAGCAAACTCAGGGAGCAGGTGAGAGATTCTTAATGATCTGAGCACCCAATCTTACCCAACTATTCCTTCCCAGTCCACCCTCATCCCCACATCCTGTCATTTCTTGTTCCCACCAATGTCTGTGAGTAGGAACACAGCCATGGCCATTCCACTGAGGTTTTATTTCCCAGGAAGCTGGTGTGAGGGGCTAGGGCTGGCCTTGCTTGACCTGGACTCCTGATAGTAGATCTTTGCCCTTTCTGTGTTGCCTTGTCTCTCACGCAGCTGGCCCCATTCTGAGTCACCCAGGACACTGAGTAGGAAGATCCCTGAACTGGGGTCCAGAAGACCTGGGTTCTATTAGTAACCCACTATTATGACTTTGAGCCTCAGTCCCCATGAATTTTGTCTGCAAGGTTACCTGGCAGTGAAGCACAAAAACTTGGGGTAGGGCAACTGAGGCCACAGATTATTATTTTGAGCCTATGACTTGCTGGAACCACCAAGGTACTGAGCTGCTATAATTTCCCAAACTTGCCAATAGAAAAAAACATCTAGGATGCTTGCTAACAGAATGGATACCCATATCGTTCTCCTGGAGAGGGAATTCAGTGTACTTGGGTATTGTTCAGAAGTCTCATTTTAACCAGTCCCCCAGGGTGATTTAGGGAAAGGCTGGTGTTGTTCATTCTGACATTCCTGAGTGCCCAAGGTCTGGATGCTTCAGAGGTCACAGTTTAGTCACTAAGCAGAAATGTAAACAGAATACTTCACATCCTTAGTCTTGACTTAGTAAAACTCAGTTGAGTGTGACAAATATGACAAGTGTGAATACACACCACCTGGAGAGGCCACATTGCCAAAGAAAAATCACTGTGTTGCTGTCATCAACTGTGTGGATGAATAGAAGGAATTATATTTTGAGAATTAAGCAAGTAAAATGTATACAAAATGGATGCAATAAGCCATTAGTTGGAATGACCTACAATCTACCTATAAAGGTAAGGCTAAATAGTTTTAAAATATCCATGTTTTCACTCAAGGTGACCTATGTATAATCTAAAGGAGGCAGAACAAAAGAGTAACTGAAACTCGTAGAGAAAGACAATATGAACAATCTGAAACAAAGATTAGGAAAATCAAAGGAGTTGTCTTCTCTAGACTACCAAGATGGTGAGTTGATAAAATATATTTATCAGGATATATAAGGAACTTTGCCATCAAGCTTAAGATCATGTCCAGACAATAACATTTTACAATATTAAAGTATACCAGAATATCATTTCTTGAAGTTAACATCCTGTTTCAGGATGTTTCTATAACAATTATGCTTTGACTCTGATGGCCCGATGGACATGCGGCCATGTTTGATCATTTGTCTGGATGTCTCCAGCAGCCTTTATGCTGATTTTTGTTGCACAGCTGTACCAAGACCAAGACCTTAATAAATATTCCAATAAATGAAAAATGACTGTTAGAGGAATAAGCAAAAGATATTCAACTGGATTTTTCTCTTTATGAAGTTCAATAGACATAGGCTTCACTTGCTGTATCATATAATATTATTTATGTCTCTACTGCAACAAAGCAGAAATCAAGTTTTGAAGGGTCATGTAAAAAATAGAAAGTTCATTTGTGTTCAGGCTTAGTGAGGAGCTCCTCTCAACTGCTCAGTTTTCTCCCTTGTGCTCGAGTATTTGCCTTTCCCCAAGTGACTAGCAGTGGGAATAGATATCCTTTTCAGGAGATTATTCTGGTTTATTCACAAGGGTTTCCTTTGTCTGTTGGTCTCAAAAGAGACTTACCAGAAGACCACGTAAAAATCCAAACCAAAAAAATGCACATATACCATGGCACAGATTTTTTTTTTTTTTTTTTAAGGAAATGAGCAATACAATTTATATATTTAAAGGTATCTGTACTGCCCCTCATGTTCTGAGTGATCATAATAAGTAACCTTTGAATGAAAGGCACATATGTTACATTTTCCTTGCATAAGAAGACAGTTTGCTTTTCCATGTGTATTTTACCATGGGGGGTCAATGTAAAAAATGCCATGGAAGGTAGAAAGCCAACAAAATAATTTAATTTTACTTGAATATTTACAAGCTATCTTTATTTTTTGGATTGTGCTGCAATCCTTTATTAAGTTGTTTAACTTAAAGTTAGCCTCCTGAATCTTGTCAATTTGGGGACAAAATTAGATTATTCTTGCTGCCAAACTGATGACTAAATCTTGGGTCACAGTGACAAAAATAAGATAATAGTGCCCTAGAAATTTTGAAATACAGTCTCCCTACTCTAGTGTTAGTGGTAAATAGTTAATTGCATCCATCACATTCTATCCAAAGGAGAGATGATATAGAGAAAAACGACCATTAAACAATGTGTAAGATAATATCAATGACACTTTAGAACAACTCAGGAGCTATGTTAGCTTCAGGCAATTAACGACAAAAAATGTACAATATCAGGGGGTTTACCAGGGAAATTGACACCAGAAAAGTGCATTTATTATGGGTATTAAAGAAGAAAAAATGTTCCAAAATGGCTATTTCTGTGTTTGCTATACAACGGGTTTGGTTCACTAGTTCTAAAGTCCATTTACTGGCAGAACAGGTGGCAGGCAAGAAGAAACAACAATGTCTCCATTCCTGCTCAAAGCATGGGGAAGCCACACAGTAGTTACCGGAGGCCTATGAACACTCAATGAGGCTGACAAAACCATGTATTTAAATTGTTAAATCAAGACTGTCCCTAAGGGTGTTTTAGCCTTTGTGGCTCATTCTCCCTCAGGGATCCACAGAATTTGACAGCAGGGTGACAATTTTAAAAAATCTGTGATATTGGGACACCTGCCTATTAGTACTTGGACTAAAACCAATCATTCACTTTATCTAGGCTACAGAATGGGCAGTTAACTACATAAATTAATGGCTTTCGGCCACTATTGCTGAAGGCCAGTTTTAGATTAGTGGTGAGGAACTATTACAAAAAAGGCCTTAAGAACGCTAACGAATTCCAGCAAAATGTTCCCTTTTATATGTATGATAGAATTTGCCTATACCAGGCTTTCAGCTTAGATGTATATTGTTCTTATTGATGTTCTTAAAAATTATAGACATTAATCTGAGACAGATTAAGAGCTTTTCCCTCATGAAGAACAACCACTTCATAGTACGCCCAGTTTCTTTTAGCTTTTCTAAAAAATCATTTGCTCCATACGTTTAATTTGGTGCTCTTCCTTGTTACTGTCCATTTTGTTTAACTTATAAATGTACATGTAGTTCTTTGAGTTTGAACACTTGCTTAGATTAACATAAGCACCACCATAATCAATATACAGAACAACTGCAATATCCAAAGAATTGCATTATGCTGAACCTTTGTGTTCAAATGCTCTTCTGGCAACATTTACTTGTTATTATTCCCATGGCTTTGCCTTTTTCTGGAATGTCACATAAATGAATTCCTAAAGTTCAAACACTTTAAGGTCTGACTTCTTTCACTTAGCATAATGTATTTGAGATCCGTCTATGTTGTATATTAACAATTCATTCCTCTTTCTTGCTGAGTAGTATCCTACTGCAAGGAGGAACCATACATTGTTAATTTATACACTGAAAGACATTTTAGTTGATTGAAGTTTTAGGCAATTTTGAATAATGATGCTGTAAACATTTACATATAAAAGTAAACCAAAAATAGAATCCTAAGCCCACCACTAACTGAATGAATCCTGTCTCAGCCAAGGGAACTCTAGAAAAATCCTTAAAATTGAGTTCTCAGCCATGATGGGATATAACATGCAAAGAACAATTGCACATATGTGCTTTCTCTTCATAAATACCCATGACTCCTCTGATAGCTTGTTAAATATGTAAAGGTAGCCACCCTGCATAATATAGAATCCCACTCCCTTTTGTATCTCCTTGAAAAACATGATTCGAGTAGTGTTTCCCAGCCTATCCAAATGGCCACTGCATGTTGAGAAGCCTTCATGAGAAATAAAGTAATTTTTTTTAAAAATATAACCTCACTTTTTTTTAAGTTAACCTATAAGTATACATTTTTCTTGTATAAAGACACAATAGTAAGATTTTTGAGCCATGTAACTTCTTGATGTTAAATTTTTGCCTTTATTTGTAGGTGAGCAGTTGATAGTGTCTATTTATAGACTCTATAAATAATCAATATATCCACATTTTATTAAATACATATGAAGTTCCAATGTTGCTAGGTACTGAAGAGATGAATACTATGCATAGCATATGAAAAGAATGTTGAGCATTACTGATCCAGGCAGTGTATTAGTTTCTTAGGGCTGCTGTAGGAAAGTACCACAAACTGGGTGGCTTAGAATAATAGACAGTTATTTTCTTACAATTCTGGAAGAATTAGAAGAGCTAAAATTAAGCCCTGAGGGATTCCATCATTAAAAGATCAGGCAAAAAGGAAGTGTTGAGAAAAGAAACTAAAAGAAGCTTACTTTTTTGTCTGATAGATACAACTTCAGTTAAAAATGTTGGGGCGGGGGCTGACAGCAGATACTGGATGCAGGAGGAACAACAACAAACAAGGGCAAGCATGCAGGAAGTCAAATTCAGAATACACTGGCAAGTTGTTTTGTTTTGTTGAAGAACAGGATGTAAGAATTAATGTAATGGGAGGGAAGCCTTGAAAGGTACGGATCAGAAAAAGGAAAGCCTTGGCTCAAATATTTGATTTTTTACTCTAATCAGTATTTAAAGAAAATCACTTTAGACCATAGTGTTAAATGAACTGCCATACAATTAATCCTTGGGACAGGGTAGTTAATTCAGACTTTATTTTAATAATGTACTTTATTTCAATAGTGCGAAACTGTGTCCCATTGTATAGCTTCTTTATAAGAACAGATACCCTATGCCTTCTTCTTATACAAAGGGTTGGTTTCTGTTTATTCCCAATGAAGTAGATTTATGCCTGGTGGTGTAAATATGCCTTTCTATATCCTAATTGTAACAACATTTTCTTGAAAGGTAGTCTCGGGTAAAAACCCCAGTTAAACAATCTTTTTAAGAAGCAAATGTTGCAATCACCTGGCAGTTTAATTTCTGGCAGTCTCACACACTTTCTAATTCCCTAAAGTGTGGTTTCCCTATTCCACTGAGCTAGTGTAGGCCATCATGGAAATCAGTCAAGAGCTGGAATTGAGTCAGAACCCATCACAGTGACCACAGACATTAGCTACAGTGGCAACCTAATTGTAATGTAATTCCAGTAATATATGCAGTTAGCACTGAGCACAATTTAAGGTTCCCTGCCTAGAGTTTCAGGAAAGCCATGCTGTTATTGTAATGAACCCACTGCTTTGCTGCTCCAGTTTTAGTCCTTAGTTTTATTACTCAGGGAGAGTTTCCTGGTTGTTTCTAAAACTTCTCTAAAATAAAAGAATAATAACTATGCATACCACTGTCATATTACTAGGAAGACTTCATAAACGTTAGCTATTACCAGCTATTTTACACCTCATTAGTATGTCTTTTGCATGGATTATATAATTTAATCTGCTCAACAACCCTTGTATAAGCATGACTATTAACTCCAAGTTTAGATAACTTAGTCAAAATCACACAACTAGTAAGCAGAGGTGGCAGGGTTCAGACCTCCATCTGGCTGACTCTGGCCTCTATTTTACTGCTAATATCCTCTAGTCTTATATTCACCAATAGTTTAAAAGTTTGCCTTCTCAATTAGGGCATATGTTTAAGAGTTTTGCTTTTTTGTCAGGTACTTTGCAGACTTATGAAATAATCAATTGTTTGTGTAGAAAAGGAAAAAAAAATTAAGAAAGAAGGCCTGTAATCTGGAAAGGCCTGTAATCTAATTCTCAGAGGGCAAGGCAGGAGGATCCCTTGAGCTCAGGAGTTTGAGAAAAGCCTAAGCAAGAGTAAGACCTCATCACTACTAAAAAATAGAAAAATCAACCAGGAATCATGGTGAGTAACTATAGTCCTAGCTATTTGGGAGGCTGAGGCAGGAGAATCTCTTGAACTCAGGAGTTTTAAGTTGTTGTGAGCTACGCTGCCATGACAGCCAGGGCAGGAGAGTGAGACTCTGTTGAAGAGAAAAGGGGAGAGAAGAGGAGGGTAAAGAAGGGGAAGGGAAGGGAGGAGAGAGGAAAGCAGAGGAGAGAAGAGGAGAGGAGAGGAGAGATTAAGAAAGAAAGAAAATGAGAACAAACAAGGGAAATAGGAAGTGAGAGGAAGATAGGGAGAGAGGAGGGAGGAAGGAAGGGGAAGAAAAAGTTAGGGAAAGAAGGAAGAAAGAAAGGGAGGGAGGGAGGAAGAACAAGAGAGAAAGAGAGGGAAAGAAAGAAAAAAGAAAAAAGAAATAAAGGAAGGGAGGGAGAGAGGGGAAGGAAGAGAGAGAAAGGCAAATACAACAAAAATGAAAATTGTTGAGCTTAAGGTAAGAAATTTCTTTTCTTTTTTTTTTTTTTTTTTTAGAAATGGAGTTTCTGTTTAGTGAACTATCACACCAGGTTGGTGCTGGTTTTTAGTAGGTGGCTTCAGATTCTTTCCACCTGGGTCTTTCCACAGGCTGGTTGAGTGTCCTTATGAAGGTGATGATATGCACCTTCTGTGCAATTATCTTTTCCACAGAAAACCATCCTTAGAGAGAGAAGGGCAGAAACCACAATTACTATTTCAATCTAGTCTCAGCAATCATACCCCCTTACTTCTCTGGGCCTTTTAGGCCAGATGTCTTTCAGCATAGGAGGTGACCATGCAAGGAGATGAGGCTTATTTGGCAGGCATCAGGAGGTTGGCCACCATGGTAAGGATCAGATCAGAACAAAATAGGAGGCCAAATGCAGGGAATTCATTCTTTAGGTAATGGGAAAAATAAGCCAACATTAAAAAATGAGAACCCACTGCCATCTACCCTAGGCTAGAGAGACAAAGGAAGAAGTGGTGGTGTCAAAACCTGAGGCTTGGGACCATTGGTGGTGACTGGAATCACCAACGGTCAGCTTAGGGCCATCTGGGGACAGAAAGGAGGTCAGCTGCTGTGGGAGTTGCTGCCTGAGGCAAGCATTTCATTTCTCCCTTCCTCCACCCCTGTAGCCTCTCTCTCTCTCTCTCTCTGTTTTATTTGACACAGGATCCTTATAGCATTCAAGGTTAAGCTCATACTCTGCATAGAACAGAAAAGGGGAAAGTTTGGGAATAGAAAAGGGGTAAAATAGGGTCAGGACTTATCCTGACTAATACTAGAGGGGAAAAAAAAAATAAATACATATATATATCCTTGTATATATGCAAGGATAATACTGTAAGAGCCCTGACAGTGAGACTATTTGTTGAATAAGATTCTGAGGCTTCAGTCTGGCTTAGTGGAAAAGAAGGTATGAAAATCTGTCATAAGCCTGGGCAAGACGAGGGGCAGCTGAGGTATCTTAAATATAACCTCTCCCTACCACTTGTATCATTCTCTTTTCTTACCCTCTTTTAAATTCATAGCACTTATCATTTCCCGAAAACAAATATCTGTCTATTTATTGCTTGATTCTCTCTGGCTTAAGGAAGTTTGTTCTTTTCACAACTTTATCTCTCTTCTAGGATCCAGAAAAGCATCTGCAGCATAGACAATGCCCAATAAATATTTTTTAATTCATCCATTTGACAAATAGTTGCCACCTCTGAAACAGAAATGTGTAGGCAGAAAAGGTACTCTTAACTAAAGACTGATGGAAATAGAAATATGAAAATATCAGCTTCCTTACCTCAGGACAACTCTGAAGTTTAATTTATGTCTGTAGGAGGGAGCTATTCTTTTCAGGACTTCGCCTGAAATCATACCCCTATACTTAGCTCCCTCCCTTCTCTTTCCTGTTTCATCTAGTCTCTTACTGATTTCTTCTGGGACTAATTCCTTTAATAAAACATTTACACATAAATCTTTATCTTTGGATTCTGCCATATACTCTGTGATGGGTCACAGATAAGAAAACCAAGACAAAGCCAAGTAAATTGTACTTAAACTCCCATCTCATAGGATGGCCAGGTCAATTAAAAGAGATCAACTAAGATAACCCTTTCATACCAACAAGAACATTCCAAACTGGTAGATTGTTTCCACATTTAACAGAATGCTTCTACTAATGGGCTCTCATTTGACTATCCTAAAACTCCCATGAAATCAACAAGGTTGTATCTTCATGCCAATTTATACATAAGACTAATAAAGTTCAGAGAAAGAAAAGCAATTTCTATCCAGTATCAATTCTATTAGTGGTTGTACAAATTTTGACCACGGTCCTCAATCTCTAAAGCCATGTGTGTTCATGTTCTGGTAGATTTTTAGCTCTTTTATTTGATGAAATCATTCTCCTTTTTTTTTTTTTAAAGACATGTATGTAGGATTATAAACTTAAACTTTGCAAGTTCTCTGGTGCCAATCACGCATTCACTCAACTCCTTCTCCAGGATAGACTCCAGAGGGCCCTATCAAATTCCTAAGGCACTCCTGAACCCAGTTTGAAACCACTTCACTTCATCATGTTCAAGAAACAGCTCTGGCAGGAGCCCTGTCATCTCACAACACAATCTAAATAAAGGAGGTTGGCAGCTCAGGATGAAAAACTCTATCACTTCCATCCATCACTAGTGAAAGGTAGGAAAACAATTGGATGGATGTCGTGAACAACTTGGTCTCTGCCAACTCACTATATTAGATGTCATTATTAATGGAAGAAGGAAAAAGTAAATGACCTACTGTGTATAATACCAACTGCATGAGTCTTGATAGATAAATGTAACTTCTGCGAAGTTTATGGATTAGCCATCAGGGAAAGCCTCCACTGTATTAGCACGCAGGTTTTCAATGCCACCCTGGATAGCTGGGCACTAAGATAAGCAAAGCAAACACCTATGCTCAAGGGAAGAGCTACTGTTGATCTTTAATGCTCTGGTCAGAGGAGCCCTTCAGTTCAAAGGATCAAGAATGAGGTTCTATATCATTTATGGTTTCCCTTTACCAGGTACTTTCTATCTGTTATTGCAGGCAAGGCCTTCATTGATCTTTTCTCTCAACTGTTATTTATTCTCTCCTTTTAGCCTCAGCAAAAGAGGAAGATGAAGAGTCCAGGTACTTTGTCATTCTCCAATACTTTCTAAACAAGAAAACCAATAGTTATTTTCTTCAGTGCTGCTCACTACATTTTGCTATGCCGTTAGAATGCAAGGCTGCCTCTAGGAAAGAGAGATTGGGAAGGGGTGGAACTGGAAGTACACCAGAATTGTTTTCTCTTCTTTTACTTTCTATGTGATCTGTGCTCTCCAGCAACACTAAACTATTCACAGTTCCCCCAAATACAACATGCTCCTTCACCTCCAAGACTATTCTCTCACTTGTATATGTGTATATATTTAATGTGTATGTGTATGTTTGTGTACTCTTTCTCTGCTCAATTTCTTTAATTATAAGGAGAGACAACTTTTCAGTGGGACATTTAGGGAAGAAATGCCTTTGCAATTAGAAAGGTCCATGTTCTAATCCCAGTTCTTGACCTTCTAGCTGTGTGACCTGGGAGCAGGTTAATAGTTTCCTGTACCTCATTGTCCCTGTTATAAAATAACAATAGTACTAAGTACTAAGATTTCTATGACAGATAAAGTAATGCATGTAAAGAACTTAGTTCTTAGTAAGCATTCAGTAAGTCAGTAAAGAATAATAATCATTAAATGTTATTTAAATGTAATTAATATAATAGCAATAAGAACTCAAAGCTTATTTCTCTCTTTCTAGGATGGCTTCCTTGATCCTGCAATAATATTATTTATTTATTTATTTACTTATTTATTGAAATTGGTATTTATTTAGATTTATTCACTCTGTTGTCCTGGGTAGAGTGCTAGGTAGAGTGCTGTGGCATCATTGTAGCTCACAGCAACCTCAAACTCTTTCACTCAAGTGGCCTCAGCCTCCCAAGTAGCAGGGACTACAGTATACTTTTTCTATTTTTAGCAGAGACAGAGTCTTACTCTGCACAGGCTGGTCTCAAACTCCTGAGCTCAGGCAATCCACCCACCTCTGCTTCCCAGAGTGCTCGGAAATTACAAGCATGAGCCACCATGGCTGGCAATAATCTAATTTAGCTGTCTTTCTCTGGGCCTTGCTGGTAGCTTCTACTTACCTATGCTAAAGAATTATGGTCAATTTTTACATCTCTCTCTTCCACTAGATTTTAAGTATCTAGAGGCAAGACTTATATTAGGCTATTTTGTGTACTCAACACATAACATGGTACCTGCAACAGGGAAAAATAAAAATGAGTAATGACATTGTTTCTCTTGGTTTCTTCTAACACATTAACCACTTCAATAAGGGTTTGATATCTTGACTATTCTCCAAGTGCAGAGGTGTTGGAGATATAGGCATGAATTAGACAGGTAGAGTGAGAGAGATTTATAAACCAATAGCTTCAATTAAATATAGTGCATTCTATAATAGAACTGTAGGAATATAAAAGGAACTCTGATGCACATGAGAGTGAAGATGTAGAAAGAAAAGAATCATGGTGAGAATACACTTGTGGTGCATCTTACAATGGTATATGTGAAACTTAGTAAATGTGGAATGTAAATGTCTTAACACAATAATTGTGAAATTGCCAGGAAGGCTATGTTAACCAGTGTGATGTAAACGTGTCAACCGGTCTGTGAAACTAGTGTATGATGCCCCATGATCATACCAATGTACACAGCTATGACTTAATTAAAAAAAAAAAAAAATCAAATTTTCTTTACCATCATCTACAAAAATTCAATTCCAGAATTATCATGATTGTAGAACAAAATGTAAATGGTAAAACAATAAGGCTTCCAGGACATGATATAGGAGAACACCTTCGTGTGACTCGGGTAGGAAAAGATTTCTTGAACAAAAAGCACCAACCAGAAAGAAATAGATGGATAAATAGTAATTAATTAAAATTTGAAACTTTCACCCAACCAAACTTACAATTTCTGTAAGCAAAAAAATGGGTGTGTATGTTTGCAAAGCAATTAACTTTTATCCACAAAACCTTATATTTAGAAAATGCAAATCTTATAAATCAATAAGGAAAAGGTAAATAATTCTAGGAAAAATGTGGGCAGATTATTTCATGATAAGAAGCCTATCCAAAGGGACATTAAAAATGAAAAATGCATAGGTTTATTAGCCATTGTAGTAATATATATGAAAACCATGTTGAGATAGATATCTATCCTTGCACACTTACTAATATTAGATTGTCTAAAGTTTTCCAAGTGACAATATTAAGCGTTGGCAGATATATAGTGCAACTGGATCTCTCACACATTGCTTTGGAAAGTGTCAAATGATACACTCATCTTGGAATAAAAAAATTAAGCATGTATTTCCCATACAACCCAGTAATTACATTGCTTGATAGATACTCCAGAAAAACACAGACATAAATGCACGCACACACAAAAATGTATAAAGATGGTTATAGCAACATTTTTTGTAATTTCCCTAAGGTTGAAACAAGCCACATACCTGTCAATATTAAAATGAATAAATCATTTGAGTTGTATATTCATATGTCCAACCACTGCCTAGAAATGAAAATGAACAAACCGTCATTGCTTGCAACCACCTGGATGAACCAAACAAGGTTGAACGATAGAAACCAGTCAAAAAGGAGAACATGTCATCAGACTCCTTCTATGTAACAGTTAAGAATGTTATTAGAAATCATTCTCTTTGGAAAAGACTGAGGGCATAGCTACCATTAGGGTCAGAAAACTGGGTTTTGGGATATGAAAATGTTCTTTGCTTTTGCCTAAGTAGAGTCACTTTGTAATAATTCATTGAGTTATATACCGTATATACTCGAGTATAAGCTGACCCGAGTATAAGGCGACCCCCTTAATTTTACCCTAAAAACTGGGAAAACATAGTGACTTGAGTATAAGCTGAGGTGGAAAATGCAGCAGCCACTGGTAAATTTCAAAAATAAAAATATATACCCAAAACAATTACAATAATTGAGGAATCAGTGGGTTAAATGAAACATACCACATTAACCCATAGTATTCAATGGCAACTTTAATAAAGTGAAAGTTTGTTACCCCTGATTATAAGGATTTAAAACCCCTGATTATAAGGATTCAGGATTTATAAACCCCTGATTATAAGGATTCAGGATTTATAAACATTTATAAACATATAAAACCCCTGATTATAAGGATTCAGGATTTATAAACATTTATTTACAAGACTTTACTGCCTTAAATGGGGTTTTCACTTAATTAAATGTGCCATTAAATATTGTGGGTTAAATAGTTCGGTGGAATACAGTTCAGTTCAGCC
>CAUYPK010122717.1:0-57814 GCA_963574355.1 Loris lydekkerianus
CAAGCAAAGAACAAGTGATCCCATTTCAGGGTGGGCAAGGGACTTGAAAAGAAACTTCTCTAAAGAAGACAGACGCCAAATCTACAAACACATGAAAAAAAGCTCATCATCCTTAATCATCAGAGAAATGCAAATCAAAACTACTTTGAGATATCACCTAACCCCAGTAAGAGTAGTCCACATAACAAAATCCCAAAACCAGAGATGTTGGCCTGGATGTGGAGGAAAGGGTGCACTTCTACACTGCTGGTGGGAATCCACACTAATACGTTCCTTCTGGAAGGATGTTTGGAGAATACTTAGAGACCTAAAAATAGACCTGCCATTCCATCCTATAATTCCTTTACTAGGTTTATACCCAGAAGACCAAAAATCACAATATAACAAAAACATCTGTACCAGAGTGTTTATTGCAGCCCAATTCATAATTGCTAGGTCATGGAAGAAGCCCAAATGCCCATCAACCCACAAATGGACTAACAAATTGTGGTACATGTATACCGTAGAATATTATGCAGCCTTAAAGAAAGTTGGAGACTTTACCTCTTTCATGTTTGCGTGGATGGAGCTGGAACATATTCTTCTTAGCAAAAGATCTCAGGAATGGAAGAAAAAGTATCCAATGTACTCATCCCTATTATGAAACTAAATTATAGCTTTCACATGAAGGCTATAACCCAACTATAGCACAAGACTATGAGGAAAGGGCCAAGGAAGGGGAAGGGAGGGGGAAGGTTAGGGGGGAGGGAGGATAATGGGTGGGGCCACACCTACGGTGCATCTTAGAATGGGTACAGGTGAAAGTTACTAAAGGCAGAATACAAATGTCTACATACACTAACTAAGAAAATGCCATGAAGGCTACGTTGAACAGTTTGATGAGAATATTTCGGATTGTATATGAAACCAGCACATTGTACCCCTTGATTGCACTAAAGTACACAGCTATGATTTAACAATAAAAAAAAAGAAAACCAAAAAAAAAAAAAAAGATAAAAAAATTAATGCAACAGATATGAAGGCAGCTATCAAATAGTTCTAGCGTCATCCCAAGAAGACTCAAGAGCCACTGGTGAAAGTGACTCCCACTGGTCAAAGACGGAACGATGTAAACTCCTATATGGATGAGAATTTCAATGGATCAATACTCATCAAATATGTTTAAATCCATAGTTCATAATAACATTTTTTCAAACCTAGTTGGTAAACTTTTGAAATTAATACATTATCTTTAAAGGAAAGTATCAAATGTTTTTCTTAGTTTTCTGCATAAACTACACCACTCCATAGCTGATCAGTAGATGAAAGAGAATATCATCTTATAAAATCATTCCAGCTAATAAAGGAAAACAGAAGATAGAATTAGGACATCTCGATTGTCCACCACCACCCCCATGAATGAATGGATCCAAGCAATATGCCTCACACCTGCCAACATCAAAGCCCAGGAGCAGTCAGGCCCCCCTGTGAAAGAACACAGCCCACCTGTAGTCTGCAAGAATGAGACTCTGAGCCTGAAGCTGGCCCATTTTATAAGAAGACAGAGCATTTGAAGATTCCCAGATCTGTCTCTTGATTCAACAGTGTTTAGACAGAACACACCCAGGGACCCCATTTCTTCCAGCCTCTGCCCACATTCTGATCTCCTCTCCACTTGCAATGTCTGGAACCACTTTTTTAGCCATCTTGCCCACCAACCATGAGTCTACAGATTCGTCAGAATTATCGCCTCCCCACACTCCCCCAGGTGGAAGCAGCAGCAACCGCCTGGCCAGTTTGCATCCGCCAGCCTCTTGCACCTACCTCTGCCTGGGATACTGTCTCCAGCGGGACTGATATGGCTCTGGAAGGCAGAGAGCCATTTCCTCCATTGGCTGAGTAGCAGCGCCAGGGCACCAAATGTCCCTTGAAGATGCAAATCCAGAGTGGCTGCCATGAATCCTCCCAGGGGGAGCATAAACCACCTCCTGACAGGTGGAGCACACAGCCCTGGACATGGCGCAAGCTGCCGCACGCTGCAGAGAAACCTGAGCCAGGCTCCTTTGGCTATTCACTGCCTGGGCTCTACACAGCCCCCCATGGCCATGACTTCCCGGCTGCCCTACAGTCAACTGCCTGTGAGAATCATCCCTCCCAAAGGAAAGAAGTCATTATCATTTTCCATGATCTTGGTTTGATACCTTGGCAAGCTCATGACACCTGAACCTCAAATTTAAAAGTGGTTTTTATCCCCCAAAGACTGTATTTCTAATGTGTATGGGTAAATAAACCTGTTCTCTTAATTAATGTCAATACCTTCTAAGGAGGCCAAACTTGAATTAAGAAGATATATTTCTAGGCCTTAAGTCATACACATCCATGAATGCACAAAGGCACAAATGCAGAGCCTGCCTAGCCTCACTGCTCAGATGGACCCATAGCTAACCAAAGGCAGAGAAACAAAGGTAGCAAGCCATTAAGAGACTTCATGGAAACACAGATGGCAAGAAGACACAGTAAGCCTCAGAAAAACTAAGCCAGGGCAGAGATTCAAAGAGCAGAACAAAAGATGAACACCAGGACGTAGAGATTTATCAGGTGTGGAAGGAGACAGGGTTAAGAGATGAGAGAAGAATGTTAGCTCCATGCCCTTGCCAATATCCTTCATGGCTAATTACACCCTGACAGCCTATAAATTCCTTTAATAGTTTTCTATGGAGAAACTATTCTTCTACCCACCCCTGCAAATATTAAGCAGTATAGCTGGTTTAGACTGGCCTCCAGAATCACCCAAGTTGTGTTGATTATCAATGGTGGGTGTGGATGAGAGAGAGAACAAGAATGCATTCTTCTGGGAGGCTTTTTGGCAAAAACCACCATGTATGGTAAATACCAGATTTCACACAACAAATGTCCATATTTCCCAACTGAAACAAGTGTCTGAGGACTCTCTCCCTCTCTCCTCTCCCACTCCACCACCCCTGAGACTAAGACCCATGCAGCAGCTAACCTCTCCGACCAGTGGACACTTAGAGACAAGGGATTTCTCTCTGCCTCACTATGCAAGGGTTCCAGTTTCACATATGTCAGCTAAGAGACAAAAAATCCACCATTTCAGAGAAAAAAAAAAAAAAAAAACTCACTCATCTCCAACCAGCTGTTTCTTCCTCCAGATGAAGATGATAAAATAAAGCAATTCCCCTGCAGTGACTTTACAGCCACAATTCAGGAGAGGGGGAGTAGTGGTAGGGTGACAGATGACCTTCAAAACCCTACACCACAGTTCTTCAGGGGTGACTCTACACCCAATTGTTTGACAAAGCAGAGTCAAAAGCCCAGTCAAAGGAACTAATTCTATAAAGAGAGTGAACCATCTGAGGGACAAAAGAGAAGAACAAAATATGATGCAATGATGCATTTGAAAACTATTAAGAAATGAGTATAATTGTGATGGAAGTGTTACTTAGTTCAATGTAAACATTTCACATTGTATATCAAAGCAGAACCCTGAACCCCATAAATGCATCAATGTACAAAGTTATGATTTAATAAAAAACAATTAAAAAAAATAACAACATATGCATCAAGTCCCCAAAAGTAAGGCCCATGTCTACTCAAGGTCACTGACTTTGGAGTCAGGCACACTTGTTTCAAATTTTTCTCTTGCCACTAACCCCTCTATGTTCTTTAAAAGCATTAATATTCTCACTGAAAAGCAGGGGAAACAAGACAGTCTACCAAACAGGGGTGAGTGAGTTCAGCCCAGGGGTCAGGAATGGCTGTGGTAGTTACAACAATGTGTCCCATATCAGTGAGTCAACTTTTAGCATAGAATTTATTATGTCATAGGACTAAATCTTTCTAAAATGTTAAATAGTTTAGGGATCCTTGAAGATAGTGAAGGAGTTAATAACAGTGCATTACTGCTGTAGCACTGGCAGTGAGTCAAGGCTCCCCTCAAGCTGTCTGTGCGAGGGTGTGAGGGACCCACCATGTTAAAGGCACACAGACCTCTCCTCCCGCCCAGCCCCACGTAGGTCACCGTTATCCCCCTTTTGGGTATGAACTGGAAGGTGATGTCATTTGTGAAAGGAATTTGTCCAAGACATGGAAAGCCTTCCCCATGAGCACTGATTTAAAGCTAAAAGTGGTTTATCACTTCCATGGATGAAGACAGGGGTGAAGAATGGTGAGGCTTATAATTGTCCTCTCATCAGCAGAGAACTTAGATGTGTGAAAGTCTTTTTAACATTGCTAATTTAGTACAGTATCCCTACTTAAACACAACCAAACACCTTCGGTCTGCCCAGAAGCTTTTGCATGTCCAACTGCATATTCACTGATGATTTCAGAATTGCTGCCTCCAGCCCAGACCTTGTCTATGAATCCCAAAATCATAAATCCCACACAGGGACTTCAAATTCCACGCATCCAAGCCTAACTTAGGATCTTCTGCCCAACTCGGGGCCCATCTTCCCTTCACCTCTGTATCTCCCTCAGCTTATCTTCCTGCATCCGGCTTTGCTGGGTGGACACTGAGGACCATCCTTGCCGCCCTTTTCTCCTTCTTCCCAACACACCTCATAGCCAACTCCTCCCAGCTCAGTCCACACGAGGACAAACGCACAAGCCTGGTTCATACGTTGCATGAACTAGTCCCCCAGCATCTCTCTGTCCCCATCCTGATTTCTTCCCCACAGTTGCCAGCTTTTCAAAGTTCCACCTTCAAACCCACTTTGGCTTCCCATTATTCTCCAGTGAAGACGCCATGTGCCTGGCCTAGAACACTGACCCTACAGACGTTTCCCTGCCCTGAGCTCCAGCCAGAGAACTTCAACCAGGTGCCCACTCCCATCAAAGGGTCTTTATCCTCCCATGTTCCCCATCCCCCGCCCACCCCCACCCCCAGCTCTTTTTCTCCTAACTGGGGGAAAATATGGAAGCATATGAACAATTCCTGCTTGTCCTAAAATTCTCTGTGCAAAAATTGCTTCCCAGGAGACTACATTGGTCAGATTCATTGGTCTCGGGGTTCCATATGTCCACAGGACCGTATCTCTGTCCTGCATTCCTCTCCTTAGCACTGGCCTCTGTTCCCTCTGGGTCATGCATGTGCCACTGTCTGCTGCCACTAGATGTAAGCTCAACGATAGCAGGGACTGTGGCTGGTTTGTCCACCAGTACAGCCCCGCTACCAACCCGTGGAAAAAGTAGGCACCTAATAAGAGCAGAGTGAATATGAATGATGTATCTGGTAGGAGGATGGGGAGATTTAAGTGTGATCATAAAAAGGGTTCCAGAGGCCAGGCCTGGCGGGGCTCACCTGTAGTCGCAGCTACTCAAGAGACTGAGGCAGGAGAATCACTTGAGCCCAGCAGTTCCAGCCTCTAGGGCATTATCATGGTGTCTGTGAATAGCCACTGCACTCCAGGCTGGGTGACATCAGAAGACTCTGTCTCTGAAAAATAAAAATTTAAAAATAGACGTTTACATGGATGGAGCTGGAACAATGTCTTTGTAGTAAAGTATCTCAAGAATGGAAGAAAAAGTATCCAATATACTCAGCCCTACTATGAAACTAATTTATGGCTTTCACATGAAAGCTGTAACCCAGTTATAACCTAAGTATATGGGGAAGGGGGGGAAGATGGGCGGAGGGAAGGTGATTGGTGGGATTACACTTGCGGTGCATCTTACAAGGGTATATGTGAAACTTAGTAAATGTAGAACGTAATTGTCTTAACACAATAACTAAGAAAATGCCAGGAAGGCTATGTTAACCAGTATGATGAAAATATGTCAAATGGTCTATAAAACCAGTGTATGGTGCCCCATGATCACATTAATGTACACAGCTATGATTTTATAATAATAATAAATTAATTTTTTTAAAAAATAAAAAATAGGTTCTATGCCACAGCACTCTACAGAGGGTGACTGAATGAGACTCTGTTTCAAAAAAAAAAAAAATAGGTTCTGGAGAACAAAATTCCAGAACATGGCAAAGGAAGATCAGAGGGGATCTTGCTCCCCAAGAAAATGCTGCAAACATTCTTATCTTTATCACTTCTAGAAAATTCTATAGGAAAAGAGGGTGCAAACACTTGAGCATCTTATAGGAAAAAAGATAGAGGAAAATGTATATGTTCCAAAGAATGTGATAATGTACAAAATTGGACTTAATCTATAATTTTGGAATGTGAACAAGATTTCATAAATACCCATGCATTTTATATCTTTGACAAATCATATAGCCCCTCCCCCACCTTAAAATCTGTTGGAAATTTCCAGTTCAGGAGGAGAAATAGTCCCCAGCCTCACTTCAAGGGTGTCCAAGGAAGTGAGACTAAATAGCGGTTTTGTGATGTGTCACAAAGCCACAGTGAGCTTCATAAGGGAGATGGAAAAAGACCCATCCTGGCCACAGCACGGAATCCCTCAGCTGGGAGCCGGGACTGGACAGGCGTCCAGGCTGAGACGGTGGGAGGATATTCTCCCAAACGCAGGGAAGACTCCAATCATGCATTTGTTCTGTTTGGCTAATTATGTGTTTTAAGAAAAAGGCAGACGTGAAAATGAACATTTCTCATCTGTATACCTCTGCTTAAAATAAAGCTTTTGTGAGGCATCTTGAAGGAATTGAAACCCTAAAAATGCAAGGAAAAAACCATCTTGCAGAAAAACTGGCACCCTCCTCAAAAAATGATTGTTCAGTTTTTTTCCAGCACTACAGGGGAAAGTTTGTTTCTTTGTTTACCTTTCAAACTTCACCTTGAAAGCAATACATGTGATAATTTGACATTGCCTGGTAAATAGGACAACAGCATTCTAAACTCCAGCTTTAAATAAAGGTGAAAAGTGACTACGTGGCTGGGTTCTCTGGTCTCAGATCTCAAGACTGAGAAAATGTTAGAAAATGAAATCCCACGAATTACACGGTGTTGCCACGCAACCAGCTTTCTCTTACCCCTACTGGACGGCTTCACTTCTGAATCCCCCACCGGCGATACCCATCTCCTCTGCCAGAACTACCTCCAAACCAACACAGAGCCCCTTTCTTCTACGTTTACTAAACGTTAATCTTCACCCCTCTGACATCTCTTGCCTTGGCAAAAAACCCTAAAGCTTTCAGGGAGGTTAACAAACAGTAGATGTCAGCCTAAGGGTTAAGAATTCAGGCTCCCAGATGATAGTCATCAGTGTATTGTTCTGGAAAATTAAATACACCTGGGCCAAGTATCTTAAGGCTGTGCTCTTTGGAGATGTTTCAATTCTTTCAAAAAAAAAAAAGGAACAGCTCAAGAATGTGAACTTCATTTCTCATATCTATTTTCCTGAGCTGCTTCTCCTTCTCTTTTCTCTCTCATTTTTGTTATTTGTTTTTGGTTTTCCCCAGATTTTTAGTTACCCTTGTCCTCATATGAAAAATGCCCTTGTACTCTGCCAACTTAGCAGGACCATCCAATGACAAAGAAGGCCTGATGCACAATCGTTAGACTCAGGCTGATCTACCTGCACGGACCTTCAGAGACAGGGATGAAGGGCGTGTGGGTAGCTCCCCTGGTGGGTAATTCACTCAAAACTGCTCGCTGAACGACTCGCACGCACCGAACGCTCCCATGAGGCTCCAAGACACTACGAGGAGGGCCTGGCTCTTAAGGAACTCAACTCTGTTAGGAGCAACAGTCTAGAACAGAAGTAGGCACAGCCTCTTTCAGAGGAGTGGACACACGTTACAGAAGGAAGGCCACAACACAGCAGCTACGTGGCCACGGCTTAACCAGATGGCGTAGGAGCCTGGTGGCCCTTCCACAGCAGCAGTGGCAAAGGCACAGAAACATGAAAGGACATAGGGCAGTGGAGGCACAGGTGTTTTAAGGTGGCCAGACCAGGCCATGGGAAGGGTGACAAATATGAAGTCTAAAAATACCTATGAAAAGGAGATTATGAGAGTTTGGGTGTGCCATGCCAGGAGGTTGGATTTATCCTACATTAAGAGGAGGGCAAAATGCAAAGGGAGTTTCCTTCTGGCAAAGAGCTCAAACAGGAGCTATAGTGGAAAACAAAACACGCTGCCTCCCCTGTGCCTTTCCAACTGAAGACAGCTTGGAGGACTTCAGGAAGAAGGTGGCCTGTGAGCCACACTTTAAGCAGAGTTAAGCCTGTGAGTGGCAGTGATGAGGAAGGAAGCCCGGCTGAGAGCAGGGGCCCAGGTTGGCGAGCATGTCATGTGTACGGCTTGTTTAGGAAGGAGTGTGGAGGCTGCTGGAGGGTTGGAGGTAGGCTGGGAAGTTAAACTGAGATCCCACTGCGGAGGTCTTGGGACACCACGGTTGGGATGCCGCTCTGGAGCCAGCAGGAGGCCTCCAGGATTAGGGCTCAGAAGTTCACTCAGGCACATTGTGGACCATGGATTAGATGGGGCGTGAGATGAGGCATGAAGACCAATCCAGAGGCTGCTGCAGAAACTAGCCAAGGGATGGGAAGGGCCCTGCAACCGAGGCTGGATGGACAGGTGGGTGTGACCCGTCTTGAGTTGGATGTGGCCCTGTGCAATGTGAGCAGAAGTGATGTGCCCATGGCCAGACCTGCCATCCAAGCCCCCAGGGGATCTCTTCATTGCTTTCCCCCCTCCAGCGGGTGTGGATGAAGCTGACCTCAGGGTGACCCCAGAAGCCCAATGAACACAGCTGAGCCTCCAGCAGCCTGAATCCCCGAATGCCTGCATGGACAGGGCCATACTGGTGACCAGCCTCCTCACCCAATACTGTTGCATTAGCAAAATCTAGCCTATTGGTTCTGTGCCATTTTATACTTTGGTATCTATTTGTTAAACCAGTGACACCTACCCTACTAAGATGGTGGCAGTAGGGATGGAAAGAGACAGTCAAAAGACATTGTGATGGTTAGTCCTCAAGACTGGGGTACCCACTTCAAGTGCAACGTGAAAGTCAAAGGCTGTGCCAACACTCCCAGCCTGGATGAAGGTAAGGGTTGTGAGGCCATCAATCTGAAAGAATGACCATGGCAGGAGATGGTTTGGGGAATGGTAATAAGATCCATTTGGGCTTCAGAAGTTGGGGTATCTATGGGAGCACCCAGGAGGTGCTGGCATGAGGACTGCCACCAAGGAGGCTAACCACAGACACTGGGGGAGCTGCCGGATAGCTCCAAAACAGCCCACAGTGCCTGGGAAGCCTCCATTTGTACTCTCCTGACATTAAGGAAATGTTACAAATGTCAAGGACACCAATTGCATTAATCAAATACTATTGATAACCTTTTAAGGTAAATATTGAATGAGTTATAGATAAATCGTCATGGGTTAAATAGAAAAAAAAAAAAAAAATCCCAGTTCTGCTACTTACAAGCATAGCAAAAAACTTCCTCTCCCAGGGCCTCCATTTATCCCTTGTGGAAAATGGATACCTCTGTCCTTGCAGCTTGGTTGTGAGGAATGAAATGGGGTCATGTCATCACCAGCCCTTCACACAGGGCTCATCACCCACATGTGTGATTGTCGTGAGCCTTTCTTTTAATAACAAGAACTGACATTTATTGAATTATCTCAAGTGTTCTCCCTGATTCACCCACTTAACCTTGATTACTCCCCTAGGGAAGTACTACCATTTTCCCCACTATAGAGATGAGGACCAGACCAGAGAGATTAAGTGGCTTGCTCAAGATCACACAGCTAATGGCAAAGGTTGGGTGTGGCCCCAGCAGGCAGAGTCTGGCTCATGGGCTCCCCCTCCCACATGACACACTCATGGCAGAGCACTAACAAGGCACAGTCCTCTCAGGAGCACCGTGTCCCTCTTTCTCAGCCTCAGCCCTGACCTAAGACACATCTCCAATGGCTGTAAGCATTTGTGTGTTATTTTTACTGAGCCTTCACTGGGGAGCTGGTTCTCAGCAGGTTTTAAGAGGTTATGAGAACCTCAGCTCACTCCTAAAGAGCAGTTTCACAATAATGGGGAAAAGTCAAGAATTCCAGATCAGCAATCCAGTCGGGCAGGATAATAATCCAAAGCAGTCCGCAAGCTGCATCTCAGTTCCACCAAAGGACATCGGATGGAGCACAGGCCATTCCAACATTTGGAGGGGACCTGGAGGGCTCTGGCAAGGGCCACGCCTACTCTGGAAAGAGGCCATCCACTGCCCTTGGTCTTTCTCTTTCTCATCTTGGGCTGACAAGACCCAAAAGACAGGTGTCACCACTGGCTTCCGAGGGGTTCCATGTGTGCACAGGCCTCCTCTCCCTGGTGTGCAGACTGCCTCAGGCACCCTCGGGATTCTTTTTTCTTTTCTTTCTTTTTTTTTATGTAGAAAAGTTTTTATAGACCATTTGACATATTTTCATCACACTGGTTAACATAGCCTTCCTGGCATTTTCTTAGTTATTGTGTTAAGACATTTACATTCTACATTT
This sequence comes from Loris lydekkerianus, assembly GCA_963574355.1. Taxonomy (NCBI): domain Eukaryota; kingdom Metazoa; phylum Chordata; class Mammalia; order Primates; family Lorisidae; genus Loris; species Loris lydekkerianus. The sequence goes on from CAUYPK010122717.1 coordinate 10,412, forward strand.
ACTAAGTTTCACATGTATGCACCCTCAGGATTCTGCTGGGCTCACAGACTGCCCTCTCCAAGTAAGGACCTGCCTCCTAGGCATCGGTGCCCATCACACTCCAGCCTCATCCTCCTCACACAGACTGTCAGGAATTCCATTCACACTGAGTGCTCAGGGCTGGCCCAGTGCTTCTGCCATGGGCATTTTTAGAAGCTGCCCGGGTGTCTAATGTACACACCTCGATCCATAAGATCCACTGATTCAAGCTGTTGTCTGTGGACAGGGAGCCAGACCCAGGCTGGTTCACCCCCAGTCACCCAGCCATGAGAAGGTATGAAGGAAACCCAGTCATCAGGTTGCAGGCGCTCCAACAACTTTCATATTCTCTCTAGGTCTAGAGGAGAGACATGGCCTCTTGTTTCTTCATCCTTCTTTGGTGAACAATCACTTAGCTCTCATTGGTAACTGCAGCTTCATCCTTCATGAAAGCAGACGTCAAGGCAGGGAGAACTTAGGCTCAAAGAGGAAACAGCATTGGTGATGAGCAAGTGGCAGGGGTGACATTCAGGCTGGCCTGCGCAGTCATGGAGCTGGGACTTCCTAACATACATAATGGGGACCTGGACCAAGCAGTTCAATGGGCTGGAGCACAAATCAGAGAGGAAAAAGAAAATGATGAGCAGCAGATTTAGACACTGGATATTCTTGTAACTATTCCTCAACAATAATTAATTCCCAATTACATTAATATATATGTGGAAATTGAAATCCTATCATGTGTAATTCTATCTTACTGCAGTTTCAAGAAGTCCCCACTCTAAAAACATTACAGGGAGCTCAAGTTGTACTAATCCTGGGAGGCATATGTCATCTGAGGAAGAATTTCCCAACTGTTGGAGGTCTCCATAAAAGGCACGTGCTGCAGACCATGCAAGGAGGACATCCAAGCAGGGGCTGGAAGGTCAGGGAGAGTGCTGCCTTAGTGGGAAACCAGCGGGACCTTGAAGGAGGCTTCTAAGCATGAAGAACTGTGGTCTGGGGGAAGGAACTAAGGGTCCCCCTGAGTTTGAGCACCACCTCTTCCCCTTACCTGCTGAGTGCATGGGCAGTTAGATACCCCTTCTGTGTCCCCGTCTCCTCCCTGATAAAACTGGGGTACCTCCCATGGTGGTTGTGAGCAGGAAATGAGTTAATCCGTATGGAGGGTCTTAGATTTGTGTACTGTGTTGGGAAAAGGTTAATCACCATTGCTATCAGGACACTGTCACTTTATGGGCTGTCACTCCTCATCTCTCACTCTCTAGCATCACGTGAACCACAGAAGCCGCCATAAGGAGAACATCCTTTCAGGCACAGACCAGGTACAAGGTGCTGTATCCTTCCAATGGCTCTATTTTTTCTTACTTTTTATCAAAATGAAGCATCAGGCAAGGGGCGGAGATGAGACATGATTTTAAAAATCAATATCCTTACAACTATCTTTCAAATACAACTAATTACATTAATCAATCCATTATATTAATACAAGCTCTGACAATTACATTTGTGAACTCATCTTAGAAAAAAACGCTATGGACTTTATTGCTGAACACCACTATGGTCACCTGGAAGCACTCCCCTTGGCCATCTGGTGACCATAGTGATATTCAGTAATGAGGTAGTAGAATTTTTTTTCTAGGGGGGTTGAGTTTGAGAACTTAATTGTCTGAACTCATATACAGAGGTGTGCGTCTCATCACATGTACATCTGGTTACATAGAATTCAAATGTGTTTCCACCCTCAGCCCTTTGAACTTCACATTTGGTGGGGCAGAGTAGAAGTTCGGACAAGTGGCCCTTCCCGTGTTCCCACCATGGATCCAAAGTGCTGCGTCTTGCAGAGAAGTTTGCCTTGAACTTCCATGCTCCAACCCCACCCCTGGCAAATTTACACACAGAGCACCTTTGTGAATGGAGACTGGGTCGGGCAGGGCACAGAAGGGACCTGTCAAGCCAAACAAGTTGATTCACGCACAAAAATTCCCCAACTGCATTTGTGGGTTAAATTGGAAAAATGTTAGCTGCTTCTGTTTGAGAATGCCACTCAAGTACTTTACTGGGTCCCAGGGCCTTCTGCACACACAGTGCAGTCCACACCTCAAACACACAGCTTGGCAGTCCTTGCGTGGCATGTGGCTTCAGGAGGTCTGTGTCATTCTCTGGCCAACGCTTTCTGCACAATTGCTGTGTAAACACATCCCTGTCCATGGACATGCTGAGTCAGTGATTGTGCACAAAGTTTAACAAGGTTCAGGTGGGTTTTCAACTCTAGATGCTTAAATGAATCCAGCACCAGGGGCTTCTTTACCTTGTAGGCAGCTGATACCTTTTTATGGGGAGTTCTACTGACTGGGAAGGGACAGTTAGAGATGCTTTCCCAAGTGAAAGCTTTTGAACACTTGAAATGTGGCTGATTTAAATTAAGGTGTGCCATAAAATTCAGACCCAACCTCAGAGACTTAGTATCGAAAATATATATATATATCTCAAATACCTTTTATAGAAATTAAAGATGTTAAAATAATAATTTGGCTGTTTTCAATTAAATAAAATCTATTAATAAAATGTTTGTTCCTCTTTACCTTTTCATGTGGCCATTAGAAAAATTTAAATTACACATGTGGCTCACATGGTATTTGGATTGTGCAGTACCGATCCAGAGTAGTTATTAGAACCCGAATCGCATTACAGTGGCCCAGGAATCTGCATGGTTCACGAGCAGCCAGGTGACTGAGATCACTGCCATTTGGGGACTCCCTTTAAAAAAAGAGTCAGTGAATACATTCCTTTTGGAAAGATGTTTGGAGAACACTTAGAGATCTAAAAATAGATCTGCCATTCAATCCTATAATTCCTCTACTAGGTATATACCCAGAAGACCAAAAATCACATCATAACAAAGATATTTGTACCAGAATGTTCATTGCAGCCCAATTCATAATTGCTAAGTCAGGGAAAAAGCCCAAGTGCCCATTGATCCACGAATGGATTAATAAATTGTGGAATATGTACACCATGAAAGATTATGCAGCCTTAAAGAAAGATGGAGACTTTACCTCTTTCATGTTCACATGGATGGAGCTGGAACATATTCTTAGTAAAGTATCTCAAAAATGGAAGAAAAAGTATCCAATGTACTCAGCTCTACTATAAAACTAATTTATGGCTTTCACATGAAAGCTGTAACCCAGTTATAACCTAAGAATATGAGGAAGGGGGAGAGGGAGGAGAGGGAGGGGGGCGGATGGACATAGGGAGGGTGATTGGTGGGATTACACCTGCGGTGCACATCTTACAAGGGTACATGTGAAACTTGGTAAATGTAGAATATAAATGTCTTAACACAATAACTAAGAAAATGCTAGGAAGGCTATGTTAACCAGTGTGATGAAAATATGTCAAATGGTCTATAAAACCAGTATATGGGTGCCCCATGATCGCATTAATGTACACAGCTATGATTTAATAATATTTAAAAAAATAAACAACAAAAAAAGGAATTACAGGTTTAAAAAACAAAAGGAATTCAGAGAAGACTTTCAAGCATCTTAAAGAGAAATTAGACAATAAGCAGAAGACATAAAAAGTGAGCTGGAAGAAAAGGGAAAGGTCAAAGAAAGATCACATTGAAGGCGGCTGAAAAAGGAGGTGAACGAGGATGGGGAGGAGAGTGGAGAGGCAGAGGAGGTGGAGGGAGGGAGAAATCAATTAAATGTATCTGAAAGCCCAAATTGGAAATTTGACAGGCAAAGTTGAGAAAATCAAATAAATAAATGGAAAATATCAAACAGATAATAAATATGATTATAGAGAAGACCAAAAATAATAGAATATTGACAAAAGCAATTCAACACACCTATAAAGAAAAGCACACAAAGATATAATGGATGAAAACATCCTTGAAATAGTGAGAGTTGAATTTTAAGATAAAAAGAGCACATGAGGTCTCCAAACATTTTACATATAACAATCACCGTCAAGACATATTCTGTTGAAGTGCCTACATTTCAAGGGAAAAGAATGATTCACATGGACATCCAGGCAGAAACATTATGCTAATAAACAAGAGAGAATTAAGTCTGGCCTCCAATCAAGTCATTCTGAGGGAAGTGACAACAGCTTACCCAGGGAAGTTATCATTTAAGCATTTGGACAATAGATAGACATTCTTGAGAATGTAGAAATTCAAGAAATACGACATCCATGTGCCTTCTTGCAAAAAGTATTTGACAGTGGACTTCAGCAAACAAAGAACTCAATCAAAATACAGAACTTTGGAATGTAAAATATATGGCAAGAAATTTGGTAATGAGTGTTCAACCCTATTAAAAATAAAGCTACAATTACAGAACTCTGAGGATCACTGTACATAACAGAATATAAATGTTATAGAACTTGCCAAGTAAAAAGAAAATCAATTTTAAGCCAGGACAGGGAGGCTATGGAAATGAGAATAAATGTAAATCCAATAATCTCCTTATCTTTCAGTGTATAAAGTTAATAAACGTTGGGAAAATAATAACAACAATAAAAAGAATAACAATAATGAGGCAGTTTCTTAATATGTATCCATTAAACTTTGTTCTTAACCTTAGAGATATGTTTTAAGACCTAAGGCCCAGTTATTTGAAGTTAAATTATTTCTTAAATTTTCTTTGATTTTTTTTTTCCATCTGTTGAATTCAAGTAAAATTTTCTAAAGTAAAAATAAAATGGGGTGAGGCCAGGCGCAGTGGCTCACGTCTGTAATCCCAGCACTCTGGGAGGTCAAGGCAGGAGGATTGTCTGAGCTCTCAAGTTCAAGACTAGCCTGAGCAAGAGGGAGACACAGCTCTAAAAAATAGCCAGGCATTGTGGCAGGTGCCTGTAGTCCCAGCTACTCGGGAGGTTGAGGCAAGAGAATCACTTAAGCCCAGGAGTTTGAGTTTGTTTGAGTTGTGATGCTGTGAGACTCTACCCAGGTGAGAAAGTGAGACTCTGTAAATAAATAAATAAATAAACAAACAAACTGGGGAGTATGTATCAATTCCGTGTGTTTCTAAAATCCTTTCTTTCTAGCTCTCTCATTAGCTTATCTCCCAGCTGACTAGAAGTCAAGGGGGGAGGGGTGGAATGCTCTGAAAATGTTAGCAACTTTTCACTTGTGGATTATCGGAATTAGTGTGATTGTAAAATGTCTTATGTTCTATTTTTACTGTATTGTTTGAATGTTAATATAGACATGAATCATTTAGAAAAACTAAGTCATCACTCCTTTTTCCAAGATGTGGTGATACCAGGGGGACTCATCTTAATATCATAGCAGGACCACAGCTCTGAAGTTCTGGCTTAAACACCAGCCTCCCACCACCATCCCTAGTTTATGAATCTCTTGAGCTTTGGTTTGTTTCCTCACTGGTAAAACGGGGACAATAATAGTTAATAACACCTACCTAGAGTAGAGCTGTGAGGAATAAGAACAATAATGGCCACAAAGTGCAGAGGCGATATAAGTGCTTCCTAAATGTTAATATTCTCATCGCACGCTAATGAGAAGTGATTTGCATGCTGCCTTCTATTTGCCACGAGAATTTAAGACTTCCCATGTTCTTTGGGGAACAGTTGTTGATCGCTGTCCTTAGGTCTTCAATTGTTGTTAGGCAGAGCTGTTATTAAACAATTAACAGAGGATCTAAGTTCACGCATGGGGATTTTGTGGCTACCCTGAATTGTTACTAGAGCATCACCATGTAAATATACTCTCTCTGCATCTACTACCTAAAAAAATAAAATTTAACAAAAAATGGACAGTGGTTCTAAAACGTTTATGTGATTAGATAGCAAAGGGTAACGGACCACATTTTTGTAAAATGGGTCTAAGGCTGTGCAGTGGAGCAGGTTAGGAAGCTGAAAGCAAGTGCAGCTGGGGGAGTGGCTAGCAACTGATTTGCATAAACCTCATCCCTGGGGCTTTGCCCTAAGTGAGTCCCCACCCAACTCCTCTCTTCCTTCTCCAACTCCATCCCCCTTCCTCCCCTCCCACTCCCACTCTTGACGAGCCCAAGTCCCAGGTACTTAGGGCTGGAGAATTATCCCAAAAGCAGTTGCTGAGATTTGTAGGAATTACATCTCCTCTTTCCCCTTGAGGTCTAATGGTAGAATTGGATTAATCTCTGAGAATAAGTGCTCTTGTTTCTTAGTGGAAAAACAGAAGCTTTTGATTTCCAAGAGATAAGATCCCTCTGTGGTAACATAGTTTTGTGCCTTTCTGTCACTGCTTTTTACAAGGTGACTAATAAATAATCCCCATTACACAAACACAGCCTGCATCCATCACGCCCAGACTGCAGGCGCTGAGGGATGATCCCTAATGGGTAATAATAATAGCTACCGTTTATTGATTGGGTGCCAGGTGCCAGGCCCTGGGCTGAGCATCCCCAGGCATTATCTTCCTGGGAGGATGCGGTCTCTTTTCTGCCTCTTCCTTCCTTGCTGGGCTGGTTTAGGCTGCTCTAAGCCTTTCCAGCTATTTGCTCCTTCTCTGTAGACACCCGTGTCTCCTCTGTGGAGACATGCCCAAAGGCAGGCACTGCCTGACAGGGACTCTCCCGCACCCTCTGGGGACCACACTTGGCTACTTCCTCTCCTTGTCCTCTGTCACTAGAATGGTCTATCCCAGACTGGCCTTTCCTCAAACAGAAGTGCTAAGAGTAAGTCTCAGATTGAGCTTTGCACGGAAGAACTCTGGTTTCAGGCCTTTCAGGCTGCTCCAAGGGTGGGCAGTTGTTGATTTTATTTGCCCATATTGGAGAGCTGTCCTGCCCCCAGCTCACGTGGCTCTACACAGACTGTCAGTCAAGTCACAAAGCCCCATCTGCCTTGTGGTTTATGTGACTGCCGAAAATAACATCCCATCCCCCAGCCCACAGAGGTCTGTCCTGGAGTGTGGCGCATAACGCCAGCATTGCCAATACCAATTCTTCCATGACTTCTGATATATGGATGCTGGGAGAAATAGGATCTCTCTCTTTCTCTAGGGTCAGGTAAACTTCAGAGCTCCTGGAAGCTATCTTATGGCCTCATAAAAGAGAAAAAGCAGAGCTGAGAGACGGACAAGGTCTCAGTAACACTGGATCCAGCTGTTCCTGAGGCCAGCCATGCTTTGGACTTCCCTGGAACCTAAGACTATAGCTTACCTTTCTTGTTCAAGTGTCTTAGAGTTGGCTTTCTCCCACATACCAGCAAAAAACATCATGGAAATAGGCTAAAGATATTGTCATTTGAATCCAGCCAGCTCACTAGAGCATTTGGAGCCACAGCTTTATCTAGTAATCAAGGGTTTCTTTGCCAGCGTCATTCTCTGCATATATACTATATTTCCTTGATTCAAGCATGCCATCAATAATGACATGTGCTGTCAATTTAATTAGAGCTTCTCAAGGAACAAAAAAAGAAAAAGAAAAACAGCACGCATTGCATTTGTGGATTGTAAAATATATTTTGATTTCAGAAGGGTTAAACTATTGGATGGGATTCAGGGTTGGGGGAGTACATGGTGGAGTTCTGGAGTCTCCCCAGGGAAGGTTTTAGGAAGAAATGGTCTGAGATAGGGTCCAGGCATTCCTAAGGAGTGGCCAAATGTCATCTTAATTCCATCCAATCTATTTTTTTTTTTTTTTTTTTGAGACAGAGTCTTACTCTGTCACCCTGGGTAGAGTGCCGTGGCATCATCATAGCTCACAGCAACCTCAGACTTGTGGGCTCAAGCGATTCTCCTGCCTCTGTCTCCCAAGTAGCTAGGACTACAGGCACCCCTCTGAACTTTCTATTTTTAGGATTTTTTTCTGTTTTTAGTAGACACAGGGTCTCACTCTTGCTCAGGGTGGTCTCAAACTCCTGAGCTCAGGCAATCCACCCTCCTCAGTCTCCCAGAGTGCTAACATTACAAGTGTGAGCCACCACACCCAACCTCCATTCAATCTGCTATTTCTTACTCCCTCCTACACCAAAGAGTTGATGTTGTTTTGAGATAGGGTTTTAGATCTGGCTCTGCTTCTGCCCATCTTTACTCTTTCTTCCTCTTCCCCAGCAATCACCTCTCCTCCATCCTTTCTGTGCTGGCCAGTCCAGGTCCTGTTCTATTGGTCATTTGCCAATTACCCCTGACCACAGTGGACATGGAAAGGCTCAGCGGGGACACAATCTCCTACCACTTCCCCTCAATGGCTCTCCATGCTGACACAGGAAACCCATGCACCAAGTCCTGTTTAGTGAAAACGATTTCTCTATAGGAAAGCTAATTAGAGCTGAGATAAAGGAATCTTCCCAGAGAAAGAGAACAAGGCTGAAGCACATTCAGGTAGGGAGACCATCCCTGCTTTGCCCAAGAGGCAGAGGGAGTGTGAGAGATCTACTTCCTGGACAGTAACAGGTCATGTGCTCAGAAATGAGCACATTTCTAGCTTAGGCGTTTTACAGGGCCACTTCTGATAGTGAAAACATAGGCACATAGCCTATGTGCTTAGGCTATAAGAGAGGGTTTGGGTGGGGAGGGGGAGAAAAGAGGACTTTTAATACTCCTAATCCTGCACTTGCCAGGGCTCTTCCTATTTCCCCTATGTATGGCTGCTCTTGACATGTATATGATTAGGTGTGACTCACGCAGCTCCTATAGGCTCTGTCATGCCCACTCCTTGATTTGGTCCTGAACAGGGCGAGGCCATCATTAGAAGGTAGAATCCAAATTAGCTGCATGGCCACAGGCCCAATATTATGAGCAAAGAGGAGTCCACTGAGCTCAAGCTTCCCTTACCCTCGGCAGACTGGGTTTCTGCCTCAGTTTCTCTGATTGGGGACATAGATCCCCCAGCACAGGAACCTTATATTAGGACCCTGGTGAACCCAAGAGTCTTTCTTCCCTGGATGGCTCCTGCCTCCAGCTTCTCAGATTTGTCTTCTGGCAGGACCCATGCAGACCTTTCCCAGGGACAAGCATAAATTATGTACACCATCCTGATGCCATCCTCTGTCATCTACCAATGTGTTCTGTGATGGCTAACATAGGGGATGACAAAAACCTCCTGCATGCCACCATTCCTATCATCCTGCCAGCACAGACATGACTAATTGATCTCTGCACTCTTCTCAGTGACTCTAGAGGTGGCCTCAGCACATGGTTCTTGTTAACCACAACTAATTGACTGATGCAGGCATATAAGATGAAAACCATTTGTCCTTTCTGCCAGGTCAGTACATTCCTGGTCCTCCCTGTCTTCTAGGACCCCAGCCCATCTTGGTTCACCACTAACCCCATCCTGATGCTCAGCCAGCTGCCTCAGCCTAGACTCCTGTGGGACAGTCCTCCCAAGCCTCACCACAGTCCCCTGGTCCTTAACTCAGAGGCTAATATCCTGCCTCCTAGGATGTTATATATTGCACCTGGAGAATTTTTCGGCCTCAGACCCCACCTACACCTGTTTTTACTATTAAGAGCTTCAAGCAAGGGCCAGTAGACCAGCTGCTCATAGCCCACCCCAGCCCACCCCCGATCTCACATCTGACCCTCTCACTTCCAGTTCACCATCCCATGCTGCTTCTGGAGGAACTTTCTCTAGAGTGTAAATGGCAGATGAAAACAGGTGAGCAGCCTGGGCTTCTAGAGTCTCAGGAAGAAACTGTTGGGGGGCTTATAGCTCACCCCCTTGTTCTGAATTGCTGGTTTATGGGCTTGTCTGGCTTGCTTGATTGTGAGTTCCTAGAAGGCACCAGAGGGCCTGGTCCTGTTTAACCTACGTGGTCCTAATAACCAACGTGACACAGGGTTGGATGAATTAATGAATGAAACACAGTTCATTTTTGGGCATGAGCTCAGTTAGTTTGTTCCCTCTGCCTCCTCTTCTCTGAGTCTCCAGCCATATCTAGGGTGGAGTCATAACCATCCCAAGGTGACCCAGGCCCAGAATAGTGAAAGTCCCCTAGGAGTCAGCAAGTGTTGGTGAGGAAGGTCAGTGGTCCCCAGGGAATCCGCTGCCAGACTCTCTCAGTCACAGAAGCTCTCGCACTCCCATCTAGGCATAAAGATGTCCTCTCCCACGGGCAGAAGACTAGCTTGCTGGTCAAGAGGTTCTGCATCTAGTCTGGAAGGAGGCAGGCCCTATGAATGGCCAGGGCATTCTGGAGCCCAAGTCTGGAGCCTAGAGTCATGTCAGGGGACTGGCCCACCTTAACCTGAATCTCCCTCTCTCTCTCCAGAACCCCTGACCATCTGCCTGACCTCAGTCTCTTGGGAGTGCCCACCCTGGGGCAAGCACATGAGAAATACTCAGTCCTCAGTGAATGGGAGGCAGGTCAGAGCCAAGAACATGGAAAAAAGCTTCTGAGAAACATACATTCTGCTGAGATTCCTACAGCTCCTGGGATAAGGTAACCCTCAAGACTGGCCTCTCCTGACCTCTGCTGATGAACCATCTTCTCCCCATCCAATTGGTGAGCCATTGCTTAAAAATGTTAATGTTCGGGGTTGGAAGGGAATGAGAAAATGGGTCTACATTGCTGATGGGAACATAAATCTTTCTGGAAAGCAATTTGAAACCACATAACAAAAGTCTTAATGGTCATGCCCTTATGGATTTATTCTAAGGAAATAATCAGATGCAACCCAATGATTTATGTATAGGAATTTTTCATGGCAGCATTATCTATCATAGAAGAAAAGCAGAAACAATCTAAATTTTAAACACAGGGGATTAGTTAAATAATTATGGCAATATAAATAGTATAAATATATATAATACTTATTAATGCATTTCTAATTTTAATACATGCATATGTCTGCAAGAGTATATGACAAGATATTAATTGTGTTTCTATCTAGAAGTTGATTTTAATTTTCTTCTCTGTGCTTTTGTGAATTTTCCCTATTTTCTTCCATGGACAGGTAGTCCATAATCTGCAAAAGCAAGACATGTGGTCTTGAAAAAAGATGAGCACATCCAAGTCTGGCTGTCAAGATGCAGTTTGAGTATAAATTGTTTGACTCTTTGGAAAAGCCTAGAGATCTCACTTAAACCAACAAATGATTATGCTTTATAAAGAAGGCAGAACCAAATCAGGATTCTGAAATTTGCTGCCAGTCCTATGCATTCATCCATCAGTGGCTCCAACTCCAAGTGGGCACAGGTGAGACCTAAAAACCACAGATGTGCTCTGGATTTTATGTTTACTACCCGGCTTCTGCCATGTTCCCTTGCTCAACCTCCCCAAGTGCCATGTGAAGAAGGCATAGCATTGACCACATTTTTATAGAGGAGGAGATGGAAGCCCTGAAGAGATGTTCCCCCCAGGGAGGGGCCTGCCTGGGAGGACTTGAACCCAGGTTTCCTGACTCCCCAACTCTTTGAGCTTGCCATGTTGCCTCTTGTCATCTCAAGTACGCGAATGGACAGAAGCTTCTGTGAGTCAAGATGGCGAAGTGCTAGCCTGAGCACTAAGAAAATGATTCAGGTTAAGTCAGAGGACTGTTGTCCAGTCTCTAGTGTCTGCCATGGGTTCTATCACTGTCCTGTCCTGTTCCACAGAACTAAGTGGAACAACAGGCCCAAGTTCAAAAGAGCTTTCTCATCCAACTACACAGAAGGGCAGTTTCTAATAAAGTTGAAGCTTCTTAGGAATAAAAGTGAGATCTTAAGAGATTCATTTATCAATATGTTCATTCATTCATTAATATGTTGAGTTATATTTATTTGTGTGCTTATTTGTTTAATGTCCCTTCTCTCACTAGATTCTAAGTTTCCTGAGGACAGGGACTATGTTGTTCACGGGTGTATTCGTGGTGATTTGCAGACAATTGGGTGCACAGGGGCCGTTCACTGAGTGAATGAATGAGCTGGGCTGAGAGTTCCATAAAGTTCAGAGGCAGAGGCTGCCTCTGCTCACAAGTGGATCCCTGCTGCCTGGCGCTATGCTAACAGTCCCCGATCAAATTAGTACATGCTGAGCTGCTTTTCCCACTAGAGGCCAAGCCCTAGTCTAATAACTTTGCCTAATAACTTCTAAAGGCAAAGACATCTGCTAAAAGTACAGAAGTCAGTTTGGTTAACAGGGCCAGAGGACTCCAATCTCCATTTGCTCGGGGAGAGGCAAACTTTGAGGTGCTCCCTCCAAGATCAGAGGTAGAAACGGAGAGGGCCCATGCTTTCCCCACCTCGTTCTCTGGGAATCTCCACCAGTTTAATTCATATTTCATCTCCAGTGCTGAGTGAAATGTCTACAAATGTGCTCTGAATGGCTAAATGAGTTGAATGAAAAGAAATAATCTGGATGCCAAGGAAACTGAGAGAGCCAGGTCGGCAGCTGACAGTATGACTGTGGACAGACCACTTTGCCTGGCAGGGAGCAGTTTCCTCATCTGAAAAACTGGGAATTTGGGCTGAATGGTTTCAAGTTTTCTTCTAGTTTTAAAACAGTCTATCAGGGTCTACCACATGTGGCCCCTGTGATTCCACCTCCTATGCATTTTTCCCTACCCATCTCCTCCAAATGCCCCTGACTTTGTTCTCCAAGGAGGCCCACCTTAGAGCTTTTGCAATTACTGTTCCCACTGCCCAGAACACTCTTCCCCCCAATGTCACACCTTCCCGTCTTGCAGTTCTTCACACATAGATCACCTTCTCAACAAGGTCTTCCTCAGAAGCCCACCTAAACTTGCAATCTCCCCATCCTGGACCCTTCTTATTCCCATCTCTGTTTTTAAGTTTGCTTCAAATTCAACAACACCAGTACGCGGTACATTTTATGCATTTAGCTCGTCTATTATCTGCTCCATGTACTGAAATGAAAGGTCCAGAAGGGGAGGGATTTTTATTGGTTTTGTTCATTGCTGTAAGCCCAGGACTTCCAACTATGCCTGGCACATAGTAGCATGTGGTCAGTGCCTAATTGTTGAATAAAGGAAGGCGCCTCCTACAAAAACATAGTCACATAAACAAGGCCAATGAAATATTGCCAAGTCCCAAGCAGCTCCTTTCATTATAGCTGCACAAGGCCACAGCACAAAGGGCACTCGTGTACCTCTCCTGAGCTTGTCTGCATTTGCAGTAACCAGGACTGGCCATTGCTTTCCTGGAGCCCCCCCTACAACGTGCCCCCAGTGCCTCACTATTCCGAGCCAACTATTAGCCCCTAGAAAGAAGCCCAATGCCAAGCTCAAGCCACATATCCGCTCATTGTTTTCCACGCGTGGACACCAGCAAGCTAGCTAAGTGCTATGGCCATCACCAAAGGCACAGCCATAGTAACCAAGGGCTGATGGGTATTCTGGGTAACATTGCTTTGGAAACAGAAGTTGTGATTTCATTCCAAGTATTATCATGCACTGTCACACCTGTTAAGGATTCCTCAATCCATAGTTCCCCAGGCAATAGGTGCCTGCCAGGCAGAGATGAACTTGGACTCCCTGCTCTGCCTTGGTGCTGCCGCCAGCTCCCAGAGCCCATGTGCAGACGACCTGCCCCCTCTGCTCAGAGGGGTATCCTCGCAGAGACACAGGCTTTCTTGGGCTTCTCTCCCAACTGCGGGGTAGAATCCTCAAGCTCTCCTGGAACCCTGCATCTCTCTCACTCAGCCAACATGTATGCAGCTCCTGCCAGGGGCTGCCACCTGCTTCAGGAGGATAAACAGGGAGCCGGTGAGGGCCTCCAAGCAGGGACCAGGTCTCTTTTGCCATGGCCACCACTGTCCTTGGTCCCCAGCTCTCTGCAGGCTGACCTGCCCCTTGCTAGGCCCCTGTAAGGACCAAGAAATAGCCTTCACCTGGGAGAAAAGTGGGTGAAGGTGCTCTGAACACCACAGGCAGAGGCATCTTTGGGGAGTAAAGTGAGTCTCTCTTTTCTCCCTCTGCTCCCTCTTGAGTTCATCTCATCTGACCTCACGGCTTTAAATACCACCCACGTGCTAAGGAAGCTCTGACTCACATCTGGAGACAGGGTCTCCCCATCCAACTGCCACACGCCACGTCCTCCCAGATCCCCAGCAGGCACCTCCTACCTGGCGCTCCAGTCACAGCTCCCGATCTCCATACCCCAAGCTTGTCTTTCCCACTGGCTTCTCCATTTCAGTGAACAGCAGCTCTGTGCTGTGGACTGCTCCAGCCCAGACCTCAGAGCTGCCTTTGACTCCTCCGTGACACTCACATCCCTTCTGCCAGCCAATTCTGTTAGCTCCACCCTCAGACTCCACCTGAAAGACGCCCACTTCTCACCCTCCCCTCCTACTGCTGTCGCCCTGTGCACCCTCCTCTGTCGCCCTCAGCCCCGTTCTCTTGCCTGCATCCCTGCAGTAGACTCCTGGCCAATCTCCCAGATCACGTGCTGCCCACCTGTAGCATACTCTCAACACAGCACCTGGTTTAAGGCAGGTCGGACAAGGTTACCCTCTGCTCAGGACCTGCCAATGGGCCCTGCTCACTCAAGGTCAAAGCTACTGATGTAGAAGCTGTGTGTGACATGGATCCTCCTCTCTGATCTTGTCACCTCCACTCCCTCTGCTCCAGCCACAACTGGCTGCTTCTCTCCTCTTCAAATGTGTCAGGTAAACGCTCACCTCAGAGGGACGGGGCTAGTTCCTCAGGAAGTAGTGACACAGGAGCCACAGGCTGCTGAGTGAGTGTTTTTTCTGGAACCTAAGCAAGTGACCTCACCTCTCCAGCAGTTATCACGGTTGTTTGATTTCTTATCTCTCTCATCAACCAGGGGTGGGGGACCTGTGGCCTTGGAGTCACATGTGGCCTTCTGGATCCTGGAGTGTGGCCTTTGGACTGAACCCAAATTTCACAGAGAAAATCCTTTCATAAATGGGGTGCAGCAGAGAAAGATGAGGCTTTTCTTGCCTCCTTTGGTTCTTAAAAAAGAATGATCCTGAAATCAGAAGACTGAAGGTTCCCATGATTGTGAGGGCAAGGACTGGGTGTTACCGCAGTGGGTCTTCCCAGGCCTTGTTCAGAGTAGGTATTCAAGACATATGGGTGGGTGGGTGGATGAATGAATTGAATGAATGGATAAATTACTTTTTAAAAACCTGTGTTTTCATAACCTTTATAGTGGCTGGGGGGCATTTTTTCCTTTTATGCTTGATTGGACAATGAGAACCCAAGAAATATACTCTGTGTTCTAAGAAGCCTCAGACAGAAGCCAACTAGTGCGTGTGCTGCCTCTAAGCAGGGTCTGTGCTGTTCCCCGAGGCAGTGAGGGGTATAGCCCAGGAAAGAGAGTACGTATTCTCCTGGCTTATGAAGGGTAGAGCTGTTACAACCACGGTCTTCTGGATAAATTTCCCAAGAAAAGAAGGAAGTCCTCCTGCACGTTACCCTCCATTTGAGATGGACATGGAGGCTTTAGGAGAAGAGTCTCCTGTGGTCCCAGAACAAGAAGGATCTTGGGGAGGAAGTACACTCCTCTGGATGGCTGCAGAAAAGAACTGCTATTATCGCAGCGTGCTTATGCCACAACCCCATTTTACAGTCAGGAAAACTGAGGCTCAGAGATATTAGAGAGCCTCCCCCAGGAACATGGTAAGTGGCAGATTAACCCAAGAACCCTATGATTGGAAAACACATGTACATCCTATTGTTCTGTTTGCTTCCTGCTTCCCACCCCCAGAAGGGGTAGGAAGACTAGCTGGGTGAGAGGCCTGAGGGGGCAGCATGGCTCTGGGGTTAGGCTTACCTGGTCCTGGGGCACGCTAATGCCCAGGTGAAGTGGCCGTGCCTTCTCGGGGCCTCCTCAGCTTCCTACATAACAAAAGGCTGCAGGGGCTCCAAAGATGCTGGGGATGTGGATAGCGGGAGGGTTATGGGATGGCAGACTGCCCATGCACCTGTATCCCTGCAGACATGTTATTGACAGCAGCTGAGAGGCAGGCCCTAGACCAATACTAGAGTTTAGAAAATGCCTTGGAATCAAAGTCTATCAGACTAATGGATCAGGAGCTGCTGATTTAAAGCAGCAATACAGTATCATGGATCCAATGAATGAGCCACTAGGATTTGTCATGGATTTCAGAAGGCATCTAGTGCAACTCCCTCTCCAGTTCAGCCAAGCTCCTCACACGAAGAAATCTTCAGCAGAAAAAGAATAGGGGTGTATGCACGTGGGGTCTAGCTAGTGTGGCCAGCCACCAGCAGGACATGTTTCCTCCTCTGTCTTCTACAAGATGCCCATTTTCACTTGACTTTCTCTCTTTGTATCTTTAGTTTATGTATATAAACATTAAATATAAATATATTTAGTTCAAATAGTTTGTTCCTTGATTTATACAGAAATGTATATTTAGTTAAAATGCATGTAATTAGCTCATTATTTAATTTACATATTTATGATTTATAGATTTATTTCATATATGTGTATATATTTATGATAAGCAAATATATGTGTGTATATATATGTATAAGTTTTATACATATATAAATTTATGATAAGCAAATACATGTGTATATATTGGAAAATGTGTCGTGTTTGGCCTGTAGATTTGGGGACTCCTAATACACCATGTATCCCTCGGGGCAATATGTATTTCACTGACTTTTTTCCATATTTAAACATCTCAGAAATTGGGATGAATGAGCCTGACAGTCAAGGACATGTCAGAGTTTAATTGGCACAGTTTTTCTTTCTTAGTGATGCATAAAATAATGGTGCATTTTACAATCAACAGAATGTTAACTTTGATAAAATTCAGAGATGAATTTCATCCACAGAGAGGAGGGATTCATTACCTCCTAAGGCAGCCTCTTCCAAATTATGGTACCGAAAGCACCATAAAACTTCTTCCTGATCGGTAGTTAAAATTCACGTAGGTCTAACATCTTCCCATTGACTGCGGTCCTGCTATCAATCTAGAATGAACCCTTATCTGTCTTCTGTGTGACAAACCCTTTAGTCCCTTCCAGGTCTTCTCTTTAGCTATTCTTTGTGTGATTAATCATTACTTAACCTCATTTATTCTGCCCAAATCCTCCTCTGTTTTGAGTCTTGTGCCGGAGATACAGTTCATGATCCTCAAAGACACCTTGCTACGGATCGATGCTTTACTATGTCAGTTTCTGTCCTCTGAATGCACCCACTTTCCAAGATCTCCAGTCTATACAGTGTGTCTCCCACACCTCCCCCAAAGTCACCATACATAGGGAAAATGAGAAATGGTAGCTAAATGTAACTTTATTTACAAAATAGCCATTACAAAATTTTACAAAATATTCTCTACCTATTAGCCACCTCGCTGTAAAATTTTATATGATTTCCCATTTTCCCTGTGTATGGCAACTTTAGGGGCAACTTTTGGGACACAATGTACTTGCATCAATAGACCCGTGTCACATCAGCTCACATTACGTTCATAGCCAACTGAAATCTCTATGCAGTTTTCACATAAGCCGGGACTTCATCACTGTTGGTGTTAGCTTTAGTTTACCCCTTGATTTTGGATTTTCTCCCATTTGCTATTTATCACACAAACAACATGAGAGTAGTCATAAAGAGGAACTTTTTTAAAAAATCGCCAAAAATCTCACTGTCCTCCCCTGTCAGTTGGTTCTCTTTTTACTTCCATCCAGTCCCTGTCCGTAGAAGACCTACTTTACATGGTCGTAATAAATACGAGGAATTAACTCTGCATTCTGCTTTTCTCCCTGAAACTAATATCATAAACATCTTTCTATATTACTAAATAATGCTATTATAATTTTAAATGGCCGCATAAATCTATTAGGTAGATATCCCATAATTTACCAAGCCATTCCCCTATTGTTGAACAGTTTCCAATTTTTCATCATTATAAATAATGCTGAAATCAACACTTTCATGCATATAACTTTCTTCTTCTGTTGAATTATTTCTGTAGGATATGTTCCCAGGAGGGGAATTACTGGGTCAAACGACAGGATTGTTTTACGAGTCTTGATACATGTTGTCAAGGCAGATTCCCAAAGGGCTAATTTACATGCCACCAGCAAGGCACGAGGATGTCCGTGTCTCGGAGACCACTCCAGCACCGTATCACAGCCTCCAATTTCTTCAGCCTAATTTAATAAGGATAAAGTGCCATTTCGTTGTGTTAATTTACATTACCTTGATAGCTATCAAGACCAAATAGCCAGCCGTGAGTATTTATTTGCTGACTCTATTTCCTCTGGCGTGAACTCCTTTCATACCACTTCACGTGAATTCATTATGTAATACAGAGAGTAACCCTTCCCTGCCATATTTGCTAAACTACGGGACATCCCAAAAGTCACCCCCAACGTCACGATCCCCAGGAAAATGGAAAATCATAGCTAACAGCATCTTTATTTGCAAAACATTCATTACAAAAGGGTAGCCAAGATGCAGAGAATATTTTGTTAAAGTTTGTAATGAATATTTTGTAAATAATGGTACCTCTAGCTACAACTTCCCATTTTGTAGCTATGGATGGCGGACGTTAGAGGTGACTTTTGGGACACCCTGTCATATTCAACAGTTCAGTTGGTTTTCTTTCCATTTTAGATGATTTTTATTGTGCAGAACTTTTACATTTGAATATGGTCTGATTACTGCATCTTTTCCTTTTGTTAGATTCTTTAAACTAAAGTACAAAGCTTGACACTCCTTTTATTACAGTGGAATGTTTTATTTTGATCCAACAGCCCCAGCTGTATGAAATTATTTGATTCCTTTTTGTAGGCTGAAGGCAAACTGCCGGGGTTCAAACCCACATCCTACCTCTTACTGGCTGTGTGGCCTCAAGCAAAGTTCCTTAACCTTCTTGTGCCTCCGCTGTAAAGTGGAGATAACTAAGGAGTGCCTACCCCACAGGATCATTGTAGGGATTACATGACATTTAGAAGAGTGTCTGGCACTTGGGAAGAGCTCAAGCCAGGCTGGCTTTCATTGTCATCCCCACAAACATCATCGTCCAAGGCATTTTTTCTCCCTGCTCCAAATCCTCTGCATAATTTCCACACGTGATCTCTAGGGCTTCATTCACAACACTTGTAACTAGAGACCCTTCAATGTTCATCTCTTCCTCAGGACTCTGAAGGTGAACTTGTTCGATCAGTTACAAAACATTCTTGTTTAAACAATTGTGAAGGCGAAGCTGCTATTGTACAGTTTAACATAGTAAACTGCACACAGACTTTGTGTCCACCATGTGTAGGGCATTCCTTCTGTTCCAGCAGTGGAGACACCCATCCACAAGGAAATGTGGGGAGGGAGCCCTGGGCTTGGTCTCTGCTTGTCCAGCACCCATGCTCAGTGCTGTGGCAGTCCTGGCAAGTTCTAAGCTGGACAGTTGTTTCCCTCCTGCACCCGGCCACTCACTGGTCCTCTTAGGTTCAGTCTGGCCCTGCCCTCCCACCGTCTCCAAAGCACAAATCTCACTGTGTCACTTCCCTGCTTGAGACCTTTCAGTTGGTCCTTCTCTATAAATAAAGCCTGAATTCCTTCCCGAGGCCTCCCAGCCCAGCTTTGATAACTTTGACCAGTCCCTGCCCTTCCCTGCCGCCAGTTCCTGCTACGCCTTCCACACTCCGCATGCTTGCCTGGTGGGATTTCTTGAAGCTGCTCAAATGCAGGCACTTTCTTTTTTCTAGCTTTTGATTTCATTCGTTCACCGAATATTTACTGAACATCTAACATATGCCAGTACATGTTCTAGAAGCTGTGGAATCAGCCAAAAACGCAAAGCCCCAGACAGCAAGAAGTTCGAATTCTGGTAGAAAAGAAGGATGAGAAGCGAAAAAACAAATAATCTAATGTATCAGGAGTAATGGGCAGGGCTGCGGTGCACAGTCTGTTCAAGAAAGGCCTCTCAATAATGGGACATTCGAACACAGACCGGAAAGGGCTACAGGAGCACTGGGAAGAGCAGCGCAGCAAGTGGAACAGAATGTACGGAGGCCCTGAGGCTACAATGTGCTCAGCATGCTCACTCCTCTGCTCTCCACCTCCTGAGACTAACTCCTGGTGATGTAATTCATTACCAAGCCCAGTCTGCTTTACTCCTAAAATACGGCTGGATAAAAGTCTCAAGGGGAAAACAGGAAGCTGAGAGCTGAGAGGAAGGTCTCAGAGCCAGGAACAAAGCCAGGGGGTGCACAAAGGTAGGTTTTAGGGAGCAATGAGGTCCTTGGCAAGGCCAGGATTGGGCTACAGGTCCAGAGAGGTGCCCCAGCATTCTGCCTGGACCTCCTCCTTTCTGTAGGGTAGAAACAGGTGGAAGGGGCAGGGCTGGAGAACTGTGTGGTCCTTATTTTGAGAGGGAAAGAGTGTGGGCTTTGGAACCAGACTGATTTTCAAACTGTGCATGGCCCTTATGTGCTGGATAACCTCAGGGAAAATGACTCACCTTCCTGAGCCTTGACTTACTCACGTACAAAATGGGGGTCACGAGACAGTGATGTCTCGGTGTTTGCAAGGTCCCCCTTGCATTGCTGGGCATGTTGAAAGTACCCAGCAAGAGCTGCTTCCTTTGTTTCCTACCTCTCAGAGGCCCTGCAGCTCATATGAAGATAAAAGACTGAATGAACTCCTATCATTTAATGGGATCGAAAGAGGAAGGGCAGAGATGTCATCTGCCCATCACCAAATCTCTGAATCAGAATCTCCCACCGAATGCTATGAGAGCTTTTCTCTCTTGCTGTTAAGATGAAATGTCAGTGGGTTCAACCCTCCATTATTCACACTAATAAAGGGAAGGGCTGGAAAGAATAATCCAAATCATTGGCTAGTCATCCCCGAGTTATCAGTTAATGGGAAGAGGTGGGATTGAAACATTCAATCCAATACTCCTATTTGGAAGTGTCCCACCCCCTATTGATCCTGGGCTTGTTGGTTGGGAGATAAGTCACCTCAAGGAAGAGGAAAGGCACCTCCACCTGATAGAATTGGTGGAGGAAACGCTGCTGGGGTCATTTGACCAGTGGAGGGAGACAGATGTGCATGTCCAGCTACACAGTCCCTGCCAGAGCAGTGATTGAAGGCTGACCCTCTTCCCTTGTATCCAAATAGGAAAAATATATCCAGGTCCTCACCTAGTTTCTCAGTGCTACAGGAGCCATTGGGGGGTAGAGGTGGGCAGGAGAGGCTGGCAGTGGTCCTGGGCAAGCCCTATTTGGAGTTCTGTGGGCCCCCCTGCCTTGGGCACAGGTAAGGTATGAAAGGTCAGGCTTGGGGCACCCTGCTGCCTCCCATGGAAAGGGCGTTTATCGCTGAAGACCTGTGCTAATAGGTGTTAAATAGAGTTCAATGCAGAAAATTGAGAAGTAATGAGACTTGGAGCCGAGAGAATAAATTAAGAGGTGATCACATGGCCAAGAGCCTCCATCTGAATGCTAAAAAGAAGGAGTCCTGACAGCCAGAGAGCTCTGGGTCAGAGAGAAGGCCAGAATGATGAGCCCATCCCAGACTGAGGCCAACAGGTGGTCAACAGCAATTAAGCAGTTCACCGTATTTCATTGGTTCTAGGGCACAAGCTTCCCTGTATTTTAATATCTCTGAAACTGGGATATGTCTTATAATTGATGACATGTCACACTTTAATTGACAGCACTTTTTCTTTCTTGGTGGCAGATCAGCTAACACTGTATCGTACATCTGAGGGCATGTTAGAGTCAGTAAAATACGGTACCAGGTACTTTGAACAAATCTCTTTGTCTGGGGCTTTTTTATTGGGTGAGATGATCATTTATCTATGCACTTATTTAATCTGTATTTATTGAGCATCTACTATGTGTCAGATCCTGGGCTGGGCTCACCTGTCTGCTGTTTGAGTGTTTATCTCTGCCAGGCACTCTTAGGAAAGCGTGACATGTG
The DNA here is from genome assembly GCA_963574355.1 of Loris lydekkerianus. NCBI lineage: Eukaryota > Metazoa > Chordata > Mammalia > Primates > Lorisidae > Loris > Loris lydekkerianus. The sequence goes on from CAUYPK010122717.1 coordinate 32,257, forward strand.
TCTTCCCTACAACAATCCCATGGAGTAGAGTTTATTACTGTTATCCTTGTCTTCCTGTGCCAAAGGAGGTCAGAGGAGGTTGAGTGACCTCTCAAAGTCACACACTGGCTCCTACCTGGCTGAGCTGAGAGTCAAGTCCTCCCCCTAGCCCCCGAGTTCTAACCTTGCTATTCTAGTGAGTGTCCCGGCTGTCCAGGAGCACACACAGGAGCAGATAAGGCAAACAAGGAACAGGAGATACACAAGTGATGCCCCTGGTGGAAAGACACTTGCAGGGCACTAGGGGAATGAAACTTAGTAGTTTATTTTTTTTGCCGGGGCTGGGTTTGAACCTGCCACCTCCGGCATATGGGGCCAGCGCCCTACTCCTTGAGCCACAGGCACCGCCTGGCACTAGGAGAATGGAATGGAGCCATTGTGCACAGGGGCAGCCTCCTGGATTTGGCATGGGCAGAGACTAGAAGAGTTTGGGAGAGAGGACTCTGTGTTTGAAGGGTAAGTGGGGAGGAGACAGAACATGGTATGTTTAAGAACTGGACAAAAGCCACTGTGGCTGCAGAAGGAAGCGGGTAGAGGTGGGGCTGATGCCCAGGGTTTTGATTGCTAGGTAAGAAGTTTGGACTCCAGCCTGGAAGCAATTAGAGGGTTTTAAGTAAAAGCTTTCTGAGATCCTTATACCCAAACATCTAATGATTCTCTGGATCTTTTGTCAAACAGTGAATGACTGTAGACTCCTAAAAGGAGGGCTCTGGAGCAAGTACAGCTGATCAGGTTGAGCACTGTGGAAATGTGCCCAGGCTGAGGGGAGTTGAGGACTAAAACTCAGTTTATAAATTCCATCCACTAAGTCATACGTTCATGGGGCCATGCCTTCAGGCTGACCACTTGGCACAAAAGCTCTATATGAATTACCAGGGATTCAGGTCAGGGGAGGCAAACACTAGCTATTATCACAGGCTCCTTACAGTGTAGCATAATGGACTATGGTAGCCTGATGGTAGAGGAAATAAAACACAGGTGACAGCCCTTGCCCTTCGAGAAGCATAGTGCATGACCAAAGATTTTGTCAGGGGACAGAAAGAGTTGTTTCACTCTCACAAAACATGTGATGACCTGTTATAAAGCTTCCTTTTATTAACTGAGTGCCTAGCAGGTGCCTGATGTCGCACTACATGCTTTCTATACCTTATCACTAGTGCAATCCCTCTGAAAAAGGAAAAGAGAGTTACAGGCTGGATGCAGTGGCTCACTCCTATAATCCTAGCGCTCTGGGAGCCCAAGACAGGTGAATTGCTTGAGCTCAGGACTTTGAGACCAGCCTGAGCATGAGCAAGACTCTGTTTCTAAAAAATAGCTGGGCGTTGTGGTGGGCGCCTATAGTCCCAGCTACATGTATCGAGATTTTGCCATGAGCTATGATACCACAGCACTCAACCTCAGGGCGACCAAGTGAGACTCTGTTTCAGAAAAAAAAAAAAAAAGTTACCCTGTTTTCTCCAGGACAGTTGCAGGTGGGGATGTGGCAGAACTTGAACCTGTTCTCTAGACACCTAACTGGGCTTGAGAACAATGGTTTCCATGCAGTAGAGGAAGTGGTATTTATTCAATAGCAACTTTCTGTGCTGGGTATTTTCCATCCATTCCATCCTTTAATCCTCATTACAACCCCTTGAGGTGAGCATTATAGTTTCTTTTGCAAAAAGTCAGTTCGGCGAGGTTGGGAGACTTGCCTGTGGTCTCATGGAGAGCCTGAAGGAAAGTCAGGGTGGGAACCCACACCTCCTGACTCCTGTGATCTTAGTCTTCTCCCAAGTTTTAGGTCTCAGAGCACCTGGAAGGTAGGGGCCTCTTCTAATTCATTCTTGTATCCTCAAGCCTCGTTTGGGACTGGTATAAGCTGGTGCTCAGCAAACATTTGTTGAATGAGTAAAGAATGAATGAATGGGGGCAGATCTTACTTACAGGCACTCAGCTATCTGAGGACACTCACCACTATTACCCCTGACACCTTGGCACGAGGAGGGTCAGGGCACCAGAGTTTGGCATAACATCATCTTAAAGCTATGTTAATACTCTTCCCAAAGGGGGGAAATATCACCATGCATGATGAACTATTTGTGGGATTATTGAGGATGTGATATGAAAATCATCCTGATTTCCCACTTATTGAGAAGTGCTGCCCAATTTGTCTCAAATGTCACATCTCTACGTATTAATTTGCTACTCCACCGTGCTGATTAAAATGAATGTTCTCTAACTCCCAAGGCAGAGCTATCAGAAATGGGGCAGGTAGGCTCAGGGAGCAATGCCATTCCTCTAGAGCAGAAGAAATGGACATTCGTCACCTCCCACCCTGAAGGAGGCCTTGCCCTACTGTTCAGAGGTTCTGGCCTGGAGTTGCCCAAACAGTGCAAACAGTATATAATGTGTGTGTGTGTGTGTGTGTGTGTGTGTGAGAGAGAGAGAGAGTGTGTGTGTGTGATCAAATAGCTTCCATTAGCCCAATTTTGTGATGTCCGCGTAATGTCCCAGAATTGGGGAATGAGAAAATTGTTTGAGTGACTAAGGTCAGGAGAGGAGAATCTAATTCCAGGAAGGAATAAAACCCAGAGGGGTCTGTTTCTCTAATGTAAAAGGTTCTAGTTCCATCTCTGCACCCCAATCTCCCTGTGTGCACAGAGGTGTGATCACCTTCAGCCCTATCCCCAACTCTAAACGCCACAAAAACACACTTTGTCTGGAAGCGCACTCCCAAGCTGCCTGGGCTGGTACAATGACACAGGGTGCTCTGCCTCCCTCTGTCCATCCCTCACAGATATGCCTGTCTGGCCCTGTGTCAACACACCGTGGTCCCTATGCAGCAATGACATTACTGGGCTTCCATTGGTGGCAAAAGCACCCCAAGGAGTTTTTCTGGAAGTGACGCTAAATGAAGCACTTCTTCCTCTCCATCCCCTTTAGGGAAGGGAGATGGGTGTGGAGACAGGGCATAAGCTGTGACTGTAAAAATGAAGAGTGGATTAAAAAATCAGACACTTAATGGGTTGGGCCACATCTATGGTGCATATTTTTATCTATAAAAAAAAAAATCAGACACTGCACACAGTAGGTGCTCAATAAATGTTAGCTAGATGAAAGACAGAATCTCTACCACCAACTTGATGTGGGATGTTGGCCTCCCTGGGCTTTGTGTTTCAGGTAGACCAGAGGTTCCCGTGTGGGCTGCAGGGCATCTGTGAACTCCCTGTGAATTACTAATATATGGGACACTTAGGTTTGCGTGAGTATGTGTCTTCATGCGCGTGTCACAGCTTGCAAGTCCATGATCCCAGTGGTCCAGGGCAGTGATTTTCAACTGGTACGCTATGAGAAGATCTTGGGTGCGCCACGAAAATTTTTGACAATCATTAGTTAAATTATTTTCCAAAGAAGTTCGCACAGCAAGTATATTCTTTTTCTCACTCTTTTTTTGAGTCAACATAATTTAAGTGTCCTTTGGAAGTTTAGCTATTGGTTCAAGTGTGCTATGAGATAGAAAAGGTTGAAAAACGCTGGTCTAGGGCCTACTGGACTTGTTACCAGGATCCTTAGCTGTACACCTGATGTCTCTGTTACAAAGAGAAGATGCTGCGAATACACTTAGTCCTTGGCTTGGCCTCATTAGCTCTGGTCCACTAGGTGATAAGGCAGGAGACTTCATTCTTGTTCAGCAGGCCTGCTTTCAGGCAGTGCTGGAGGGGCACAGATTTAGAGAACACTCTGATCCTTCTCCAAAGAAGCCACGGTCTGGTTATCACCATGAACAGCAGTACTGAGGATTTTATGTAAACTCAGGAGGCAGGGAGCTGGGGTGGGGCTGTTTTGGGGACCTAAGGAGTTGACATAGCCCTTCCATCTCCTGAAATAATCCCCATCAAGTAAGGTTACCATGAGAGTGACTCAATTAATTAGCTGACATTTATCGAGCACTGACAATTTGCCAGGGCCTATACTGAGTACATCCTGTGACTTGTGCGTTCCCTTCCTTAATCTTCACAACAACTCTGTGAAGTATTATTCTTATTCTGATTTTACAGTTATGGTGACTGGAGCTCAGTGAATTGACACCTTGCAAGGTCAAGCACCCAGTGTGGAGCAAGATGGGATTTGACTCCAGATGTCCGAAGCCAGAGCCTGAGATCTTAGTCCTGGTTCATACTGTGCCACCTCCCCCCTTACGGTTGCCAGAGATTCTGAAAAAATAAGCGTTCCTCTTCCTTCTGGATTTCTACATGGAGACAGTAAGTGGAACAGAGCAGGTCTGGGTCTGTTTTGAACCATCAGGATCAGATCACAGATAGACTTAGCTAAACAAAGAAATATCTGTTTTGAGATCTCGACTGCCAAATAGATCTAACAGGCTGAGGCCCAGCACTCAGAGATGGGCCCTCCTTCAAATCAGTGTCAGACTGACTGCACAGTATTCATCCTGTTAAAATGCAAACGTGCAACCAGAATGGGGCACTAAAAACCCGCAGAGACTCTTACTAATGGACATTTCTGATCTGCTCATAATTCTTGCACACATGGTAATCGGTCCAGAATAGACAGAAACAATTCTATACAACTTTAGAGATTTGTGTGTGGGGAAGGCAGGCAGTCCATGGGCCAAAGTGAGTAAAATAATGTCCAGGTGGCAGCAAAACCAGAAGCGCCGGGTGTGAGGGGGTGGGAGGGCACACTAGGGGTTGGGGTGGGGCAACCTGGGAAGCTGCAGCCTTCCCCATACCCAGAGAGAGAGTGACACACAGGGAACATCAGAGAGCCAGCAACAGAAAGGGAATCACAGAAACCAAACCAAACACAACTTATTTCCAGGGGGATTTAGTGAAAAATAAAACTGCATGAATAAGATGAGCACTTACATGGGTATTTGTCTAATTTCGACATGGAAAAGACCTTTCCAAGCATGGCACCAAAAAGAGATATCATAAAGGAAATATTAAAAAAAAATTAAAACATAAACTCAGTGGCATAAAAATGAAAACCACTGCACATCAAAAAGAAACCCAACCCATGAATATCCTTAACATGCCAAAACCACTTACTAAGAAAATAAGAAAAACTCTAACACCCTTAACACCCCAGTGAAGGAAGGAGTAGGCAGAGACAGAGGGGAACAGGCAATTTATAAAATGATCCACTCTGGGCTAGTAAGTGATGACAGGTGCTCCACCTTAACTACAATCAAAGAGATGCAAATGAGCAGGACAAATGAGGTTTCACTGTCACTCATTTAATCAATGAAATAGACTTAAAACTCGTCAACAGGTAATGTTGGCAAGGTGTGGGGAATGGGCCAGCTCATGCACTGTTGCTAGAAGTGTGCTTTAGTATAACCTTTCTGAAGACACTTTGGAATTATGTACCCAAATGTAAAATCTGACCCAGCAATTGGGCTTCCAAGAATTTATTCTTAGAAGATAATTAGATGAGGGTTTAAATTGTATGTATAAGGATGTTCTTTGCCTAAATGTCCACAGAAGACGACTATATATTTAAACAGTGCCTCCCTCACTGATATTCATTAGAAAGGACAAACCCGGGCTATTTTTATTAACATAGGAAAATGTCGTCCTCATTAACAAGATTACAGGATTGCACGTATAACATAATCCCAAGGGCCCATAGATCTAGATCTGTGTCTGTGTGTGCGTCTGTGTACATGTGCAGACAGAATGTATATACTCACTGGAATGGCAGCGGGGAGGCCAGACCTGGCCAGATAGCACTATGGGGGCAGAGCAGAACAGGGGCAGGCCTGGGAGTCGGAAGGAGGAGGAGGTGAGTGGTGTGAGCCCCTTTTCAGGCTTATCCCTGAAGATGGGGTTGCCAGATCTAGCAAGTAACATACGAGATGCTCAGTTATAGCTGAGTTTCAGATGAATGGATAATTTTATCTCCAACATAAATATGTCCCATGAAAATATTTGGGATATACTTAAACCAAAACTTATCCCAATTTTTAAAAATGAGAATAATTTAAAATTCAAATTAGCTGGGCATCCTATATTTTGCCTTCTAACCCTAGCTGAGAAGCTCTGGAACACGGCTCTTGCTGACTGCATGGGAGGACACAGGTCAGCCTAGAGGACCACTGAAACCAAGGCACACTCCTCTGCCCTTCCCTGCCTTTAGCCCAGCCTCAATTTACCAGTCCATGTAATGCAGTCACCTGCCCCTGCCTTACTCTGGGAGTTCTGAAGGAGCACAGCACAGAACAAACGTCTTCAGTGCTAGAGGAGCCATGTTAAAACTGTTGGCCCTCAGTTAGACTTAAGCTGCACAGAAAACCTCCCTGAGGCTCTGCTTGTACCTCAGTAAGATGGATAGGGATTAAATGAGATAATGTATGCAAAGTGCCTGGCATACAGGCAGTGTTAATACAAGCTGATCCTCTTCCCTCCTGTCCAGCTGCTGCAGCCCATCCTCTTGCCCCGAGGATTACAAATCAAGCATCTTCTGTCATCCCAGGGTTGGACTCTTGGCCTTTGGATCTTTTCCTTGAAGCAGGAGCAGCCGTGAGCTGACACTCTTCACCTGACTTCACCTTTCTCCAAAATCCCTAACAGCGGTTCAGTTCCTTATCTGCGCTTTTCACATTCCGGATGAGGGCAGAGGAGGATCAAACTTGCTTTGATAGCAGACATGTAGGGATGTCAGCCAAGAGGAGCTACCAAGAGCAGGGCCCTGATGGAGCAGCGCAGTAAACAGAGAATGGAAGGACGCCGTCCTGATAGCGGCACCCGGCTTGCAGGCGAGCCTCTCCCGTAGAGCCTGTCTACCTGCCTTGCTGTCTTCCTGCTTGCCATCCAGCACAAATGTCTAAGGTGAACTCTGCAATGGAGGAAAGGGATTGATCTCCTTCCCTGAGAGCCAGATCTTCATAAAGTCCTTAACTGAATCCCCCCCACTTCCCCCAGTGAGCCTCAGAGAGTTTAAAAATTTGCCCAGGCTCACCCATTTAGGCTTAGCTCCAAAGAGTTAGTGTTTATCAGTAAATCCCCAAACACGGGATCATTCAATCTCGTGTTGAATGAGCTCAGGGATGAAAATAAGCCACGGCATGTGTCCCCTGGGGATTTCACAGCAGCAGCTCATCCTACTTGTTCCTGTCCCTGTCTTGCCCCACCACGTCAAGTGTCCCCAAAGTGGGTGTAATTCACATTTTTCCAGATGTACAAATTACCACGCAGTCCAGTCCTAAGTCAAACCAATGGGATTTAATAATGGCCACAGACGGCCAGGCGTGGTGGCTCATGCCTGTAATCCTAGCACTCTGGGAGGCCGAGGCAGGTGGATTGCCTGCACTCACAGCTTTGAGACCAGCCTGAGCCAGAGCAAGGCCTCGTCTCTAAAAATAGCCAGATGTTGTGGTGGCTGCCTGTAGTCCCAGCTACTTGGGAGGCTGAGGCAAGAGAACCACCTGAGCCCAAGAGTTTGAGGTTGCTGTGAGCTATGACACCATAGCACTCTACAGGGTGACAAAGTGAGACTCTGTCTCCAAAAAAAGAAAAAAAAAGTGTGTGTATATATATATGTGTGTGTGTATGTTTTATTTATATGTATATAAATAAAACAGCCACAGCCTTGGCTTACTGGTGCCTGATTTCCTTGTTAGTATAGACACCTGTGACCCACTTTACCTTGTAGCACAAAGGCAGCCAGCCACATGCCCAGTGAAGTTTGCAGAAACCCTACATAGGTGACTGCAGAGAGATACACCCAGTGTTTGGCCAGGGCCTGCAAGGCTTTATTTTCTCCCTGTCAATGACTTAGAGACCTGACAGCATTATGTGTCTGGAGAGAACAGGCCATTCTTTCTGCCCTGACAGCCCAGCTGTAGATTCTCACCTCTGCACTTTCTCACCTGTGCTGGGCAGATGAGAGGATGGACCTACTGGCCTGTAAGGTGTCCCTAATGTTTTGTGACCTCTTCTGAATCACAGGCCCTTTTGTGATTCTGTATCTCTGTGTTCCAACATGGTAGCCGCAAGCCACATGTAGTTACTTGATGTGAGTCTGGTGTGACGAAGAAACTGAATTTTGCATTTTATTTAATTAATTTAAATGTAATCACATGTGCTGATGGCTTTTGCATTGGATATCACAGCTCTAGGCTGGCAATCAGCAAATGTTTTCTGCATAGGGCCAGACAGTAAACATTTCCAAGCTTTGCATGTGGTCTCTGTCACAGAGCTCTGCTCTGCAGCGGAAGAGCATGCAGTGTCTGTAGACAACACACAAACAAATGGGCACAGCTGTGCTCCAGTAAGAATGCATTTGCTGAGTCTTCTCTAAAGAAGATAGACAGATGGATAACAAACATGAAAAAATGCTCGTCATCCCTGATCATCAGAGAAAGGCAAATCAAAACTACCTGGAGATATCTATCACCTAACCTAATTCTCACACTGAGAATAGCCCATATCACAAAGTCTCAAAGCTGCAGATGCTGGTGTGGATGTGGAGAGAAGGGAACACTCTTACAATGCTGGTGGGACTGCAAACTAATACAACCTTTTTGGAAGGAAGTATGGAGAATCCTCAAAGAACTCAAATTAGACTTCCCATTTGATCCTGCAATCCCATTACTAGGCATCTACCCAGAAGAAAAAAATACTTTTATCATAAAGACATTTGCACTAGACTATTTATCACAGCTCAATTTACAATTGCCAAAGTGGGGAAACAGCCTAAATGTGCACCAAACCAGGAATGGATTAACAAGCTGTGGTACATGTACACCAGGGAATACTATTCGGCAAAAAAGATGGAGACTTTACATCTTTTGTATTAACCTGGATGGAGCTGGAACACATTTTTAGTAAAGCATCACAAGAATGGAGAAGTAAGAATCCAATGTGCTCTATTCTAATATGAAGGCAGTGGATGAGCTAATACAAGGGGGAGGGGAATGAGCAGGTGGGAAGAAGGGACGAGGGAGAGGGATGGGGATCACGGTGTAGGGCACACCTCTTGGAAGAGGGACACAATTATAAGAGGGACTTTGTCTAACAAATATAATAATCTGTATAACCTAATTCTTTGTACCCTCAATGAATCACAAACAATAAAACACACACACACACACACACACAAAAGAATGTATTTGCTAAAACAAGCTACTATCTAGATTTGGACCAGGGGGCCTGAGTTTGCTAACTTCTACTGGATATTCTCCCTAGAAAAAAGGTATATATACCTTCAGATATATATATATATATATATATATTTTTTTGGGGGGGGGATTCATTGTGGGTACACAGAACCAGGTTACACTGATTGTTTTTATTAGATAAGGACCCTCTTATATTTGTGTTCCACCCACAAAAGCTGTACCACACCCCGTGACTCCCCACCCCACCCCCTCCCTCCTTCCCTTTCTCAGCTCTCCCCATCCCCTAACCCCCACCCACCACTGTGTACTAGGACCTTAATTGTCCTCATATCAGAATTGAGTACATAGGATTCTTATTTCTCCATTCTTGTGATGCGTTACTAAAGATAATGTGTTCCACATCTATCCAGGTTAACAGAAAGGAAGTAAAGTCTCCATCTTTTTTAATGGCTGAATAGTATTCCATGGTATACATATCCCACAGCTTGTTAATCCATTCCTGGGTTGGTGGGCATTTAGGCTGTTTCCACATTTTGGCGATTGTAAACTGAGCTGCGATAAACAGTCTAGTGCAAGTGTCCTTGTGGTAAAAGGATTTTTTTTTCTTCTGGGTAGATGCCCAGCAATGGGATTGCAGGATCAAATGGGAGGTCTAGCTTGAGTCCTTTGAGGGTTCTCCATAAAAAGGTTGTATTAGTTTGCAGTCCCACCAGCAGTGTAAGAGTGTTCCCTCCTCTCCACATCCACGCTCGTATCTGCAGCTTTGAGACTTTGTAATGTTGGCCATTCTCACTGGGGTTAGATGATATCTTAGAGAGGTTTTGATTTGCATTTCTCTAACAATTAGGGATGATAAGCACTTTTTCATATGTTTGTTAGCCATCCATCTGTCTTCTTTAGAGAAGGTTCTATTCATATCTCTTGCCCAGTGATCTAAGGAATAGTTGGCTCTTTTTATGTTTATTAATTTGAGTTATCTGTAGATCCTAGTTACAGATGTCCTGATGCCCTGCTGTAGAGCCTAAATTCCAGGCTAGAACCTCTGTTTTCAAAGGGCTCTGTGAATGTACAAACAGATCTTCTCTGCCTGATGGAGAAGAATTTGTTTTCCTGACAGGGTGGTGTGGCTGGGGATCAATGGGACACTTTTTTTTTTGGAAACAGAGTCTTACTATGTCACCCTCGGTAGAGTGCTGTGAAATCACAGCTCACAGCAACCTCAAAGTCTTGGGCTTAAGTGATTCTATTGCCTCAGCCTCCCAAGTAGCTGGGACTAAATAGGCTCTCACCACAATACCCGGCTATTTTTTGGTTGCAGTTGTCACTGTTGTTTAGCAGGCCCAGGCTGGGTTCAAACCCACCAGCTCTGGTGTATGTGGTTGGTGCCCTAACCACTGAGCTACAGGTGCCGAGTCCATTGGGACACTTTTTTCCCCAAGCCTCATAAAAGTCTGGGCCTCCCACAAAGACACACAAGGCTTGCTGAATGAGGGCACCATGAGGGCCCAGGTCCCCCATGTGTCAGTCCCAGAGTCTCTGTAGACACCTCCTCTGAACCACCGACTCGGTCCCCCTCCCGTCTGCCCTCTCCCCAAATATGGTCAGTCTCCCCAAGGGCAAAGTATCATAGAAGGAGCTAATGGCCGGAGGAGTTGAGAAGCTTCTGAAGAGGCCTGTTTTAGTAATGAGCTTGTAGATCCACCTTGGAGAGAATTACTTTGGAATTAGGATGGGGTGAAAGTATAGCCCAGCTGACCAAAGTCGGATTTGATAGGGGGAGAAATTGATTGTTGTTGTTTTTTAAAGACATGAAAGCAACCCAAGTGCCCATCAACCCATGAATGGACTAGCAGACTATGGTGTTCCACGGAGTTCCATTCAGCCACAAGAAAAGACGGAGACTTTATATCTTTTGTGTTTACCTGGATGGTGAAATATTTCTTAGTAAAGTATCTCAAGAATGGGGGAAAAAGTATCCAACGTACTCAATAACTCAATACTTAAATGAAGCCAATATATAAACAATTACACACGACAGAAAAAACACAAGTGTAGCCTAACGAGGGGGAAAGGAGAGGAGAGAAAGGGAGGAGGAGGGAGGTGATTGGTGCACAATATGGGGGTGTTCAGCACACCCCCTGGGTGAAGGGCTCAACTATAACTTGAACGTTACCTTAGAAATGAAAACAAGGTAACCTAAACGTTTGCATCCTCATTTTAATCTGAAATTAAAAAAAAAAAAGAAATTGGGTTATCTCAGGAGCCCTCACTTTAAAGACAGGTAGGTCTTTGTCAGGAGCCATTCATTAAAAGGCATGTGGAACTTGCTTGGAATTCTTTAGTTAAAAATAACAGAGGCCTTCTCAGGAGCCCTCAATTCCTCAGGTTCAAGCATCTGAGTGCCCCCGATGCCCCTACCACCAGGGGTGGCTTTTGCCAAGGAGGTAGGACTTGCCCCCTTTTTGTGGTGTACCCCTGGCCAAGACAAAGGTCGTGTCTATTTCTATATCCGTATAGCTTCATTCAAGAAAAGCATCGCTTATTCTTTAAGTTTTTAAACAAAGGCAAAGGAAAGAAGCTTTCTAATAACTGGCATGCTTTGCTAGGGTGTTATATTATTATTGTTATTAATTATCATTAACAGTCTTAAAATACGCCTGTTAATGATTTGAACACAAAGTAGCAGCGCAGGTCTTAGCCAAGAGCAGCATAATTACCTATTAATGAGATGTAAATTTCCCAGGGAAATGACAGAGATCTCGAAGTACCACCTTCTGAACTAACATAATAAAGTTAATAATAATAATGGTGTATAATCTGAAGATATTAGTGTTAATTTGAATTTTAACACCGTATTTAAACAGACTAGAGACGTGCAAATTATTTGCTTAACTCAAACCAAAAAACCCCAATCCATGCTCTTAAGGAAAAATCGATTGCTTTTGGAATGATATAAAAGTGACTTTGCGGTCGTTACATCAAGCTTCTGGCTGCTTGTTTTGTATCTCTTCTTTGGTCTTATTTCTCTTTTATTTTCAAAAACAACCTGAGGTACCTTGTACAATTAAACCCAATATAGAACAGAACTTAAAAAATAAAAACACACCAAAACCTAGTTAAAGGGAGCAGAGAAGTAGATGCTACCAGGCCCTCAGGAGAAACTGTTGCAGCTGAGGTATGACTGCAATTCTCAGCTTCCCAGGAACAGGAGGGGGACAATTGAGGTAACAGAGTTTCTAGCTCATGACCAACCTTGTTAGGGCAGGTGCAGGCTTTGGATGGAAAGAACTTTTCCTTCCCTGCAGCCAAGAGAGGCACGGGCCTGCCTGTGGCTATTAGGACATCACTTCTCAGGCTCCCGTCACACCTACCTTCATAGCTGGCGTGGAAGCCTTGGGCGCTGACCGCGTAGTCACTGATGAGACGCAGAGAGAGGGTGGTGGCTGCACTGACAATGGTGGCTGGCAGCTGAAAGCCCGTGAGCCTGCAAGTCAACAAGATGCAATTAGTATTAGTTTCCTTTGGTAAACTAAACATCGTTAAGCATTTATTGAGCACCTGCTGAATGCACAGTGCTGCTCTAGGCTCAGGAAGGGACATTAAAGGAGCCTAATTTGAGATAAAGACAAAAGTGACTCTCAGCAGAGGTGATGAAAAGTAGCAGTTTGCCACTGAAACACGGGGCCACAACTCCCCATGGCCTAATCCCCTGCCTCATTTGTGACTTCTTTTCTCCTCTTCTAGATTCTTCTCCTGTCTCCTCTGTTTCTGGCTGAGGTCCTGTAAGCCTCCCCATGAATTTGCAACCAATAATTGCCAGTAGACAATATTTACTCACATATTGAGGGGATATATCCAACTCTGAGTAGCAGGATGTGGATGCTTCTCATCGTAGACTTTAAAAGGCATGTCTACTGCTTTTATAGAAATAAGTGCTTATTAGCTTAAAAAAGAAGAAAGCAAAAAATGAAAACCCAGCACAATCTAGAAATAATCGTTCTTGACAGTTGACATACAAAGAGATGGAAGGATCAATAGATGGAATCTCATTCAACAACGTAATTTCATACCAATGGGATCACGCTCTGCATGCTTTTGAAATTAAAATGTTTAAATTGTCTTTCTGGAATTTAAGTGAAGAAAAGGAACGTGGGGTGAAATTAAAGGAATAGTTGAACCAGAGATAATATGTTTTTAGCATGAGAGAGTCATTTTGAAAGATTCCTCTAAAGTTGAAAAGATTCCAGTGAACACTTGGGAAGACATTTAGAATGACTCGCCTGCCCCGGGCGTTCATGCCTTGTGGCCCCCACAGGAGACCTGATGATGCACATAGGTGGGAGCGAGGTGGCCACACAGGTGGCACCTGCATCCTTAACCTTCCCTCTTAGACTCAGCCAATCCCCACCCTCAGCCCAATCCAGGATCTGGAAGAAATTCCAGCTTTCCTTCTATTCCCACGTCTAGGTAGTTTGGAATATCTACGGTGCTCCTGGAGCCCACTCTGTACCTTCCAATGCTACCCAATTCCTTGATGCCGGGACATCCCAGAGGAGCATGAATAATGGCTCCGACGGGTTAAAACAGATATTTGTTAACACCCACTATACAAACCCTTCCCACCATTCTCATTTTCTAAGATTCATGTTAACTCAGAATAAACTCAAGAAAAAGAGAAGATGGGGCCACATCTATGGTGCATCTTAGAATGGGTACAGGTGATTGCAGTAATGGACACAGCTATGATTTAACAATAAAAAGAAAAAGAAAAAGAGAAGAAAAAGTGATGAAATTATGAAACAGGCAAGCAAGTAAGTTTCGAGGTCATCTTCTCTTCAAGTATAAAGATATCCAGCCAAAGATCCCTCCCTCACCCCATATTCATGTTCTCTTTCTCTCCTTCTCATGGGCTAAAAATTACATATAAAATAACGAAGCCGTATGTGTTAGAAGGGGAAGATCTTTCTGAGTAAGAATGTGTAGAGGATTCCTTTTGCTTCCACCTGCCCGACAGTCTTCCAGGGAGCTTTCCACAGCCTGGGGTTCTGACAGGTGGTCCCACCTGCCCACTAGCCATGGAGTTGAGCAAATAATTATGCATGACACACTGTTTCTTATTTTTATGGACTGGCTCAAGGTATGAGAGAGAGGGAAGAGGGTACACACACCCAAGCAGGGTCATTCTAAGTCTTTACATGGAATATTACACAGGGTGGCCATAAAGTTTGTTTGCAGTTTAAAAGAGCATGCAATTTAAAATTGCACATGGAATTTATGGCCACCCAGTCTATAGACTCTTTTTTTGTTACTTTATTTATTTTGAGGGTACAAAGAATTAGGTTACACTGTTTGCGATTGCATTTGTTAAAGTCCCTTGTATAACTGCATCCCACCCCCAAGAGGTGTGCCATACACTGCGACGTATATTGATGGATCTGAAATCATTCGAATATAATCTGGGACTACCAGCAGCCTTTTTATCAATACACACAGACTATTTCCTTTGGAGAAAATGGTATCATCACGTAAATATAAACAAAAGCTAAGCAGTGGTAAGAGAAGAGAGGCAGAGAGCCCTGACGATGTATTCTTCAGATCCTTGATCCAGCCATGCAGAGAAATCTCTCTCTTCAATGCCCCGTTATACCAGCCAACATTCTTTTTTTTTCCTTTCCTTTTATTTTTTCTCAAAACTAGCTAGGTCTGGGTTTCTATCTCTTGAAATTGATTGAGTACTGACGGATACAACATGAAACTCCAGAGGCCTTAAAGAAAAATATTGATGGATTTATTATAACTATGTGAAAATTAAAATTAGGTGTGGGTGACAAAAGAAAGCATAAAAAGGTAATGAGGAAAATGCAAACGGAAAGATTATGCATTATATATGTGACAGGAAGAGGGTGAGTATTTATAATTGAAAGAATACTTATAAATCAGTAGGAAACTGACAAACAACTAAAAGGAAAAGAGCAAAGGGTATGAGCAAACAAAAACAGAACGAGGATCCGCCAAATTAACATCAAAATACGAAAATGAAATCCACAAGACTCTAGAAGACAGTGTGGGGAAAACGCTTGAAGATATCGGCCTAGAAAAAACTTTATGAGGGAGACCCTCTCTGGCAATTGCAGCAACACCAAAAATAAATCATTGGGATTTAATCAAGCTAAAGAGCTTTTGCACAGCTAAAGGATACTACAAACAAAGGAAACAGTCTTTGGAATGGGAGAAGAGTTTTGCATGTTATGAATCTGACAAATGCCTGATAACTAGAATCTACAGAGAACTCAAACAATAAGAAAAGATCAAACAAACTCCTCTGTAAGTGGGCAAGAGACTTGAACAGAGCTTCTCCAAACATGACAAATGGCCGAGAAACACGTGAAAAACTGATCACCATCTTTAATCATCAGAGAAATGCAAATCAAAACCACTTTGAGACATCACCTAGCCCTAGTAAGATTAGCCCACATCACAAAGTCCCCAAACTGCAGATGCTGGCGTGGATGTGGAGAGAAGGGAACACTTCTACACTGCTGGTGGGAGTGCAAACTAATACAGCTTTTTTGGAAAGAAGTGTGGAGAATCCTCAAGGAAATAAAAGTTGACCTCCCATTTAAGCCTGTAATCCCATTACTAGGTATCTACCCAGAAGAAAAAAAATCATTTTACCACAAAGACATTTGCACCAGAATGTTCACTGTGGCTCAATTTATAATTGCCAAGTCATGGAAGCAACCCAAATGCCCATCAACCCATGAATGGATCAACAAACTGTGGTATATGTACACCATGGAATACTATTCAGCCATTAAAAGGATAGAGATTTTACATCTTTTACATTTACCTGGATGGATCTTTTACCTTTACATTCTTCTTAGTAAAGTATCACAAGAATGGAAAAATAAATATCCAATGTACTCAATACTAATATGAAACCAATAAATAAATAATTACATGCTCATATAAATAATAAAACACAAATATAATCTTGTGGGGGGCAGGAGGAGGGTGGAGGGGAAGGGATGGGAGGATTATTGGCAGAAGGAGGGACAGCATGTAGTGGGGGTAATGTGCACATTTTTAAGGGTGTATAACACGCCCCCTGGGTAAGGGGGTCTTTTACAACTGGAACTGGTTTGTAAAAGAGCCCCTGGAAGTGAGAATAATGTAGTCTAGAAGTTTGTGCCCTCATATTAATTTGAAATTTTAAAAAAGAAAAGAAAAAATAAATTCACAAGACTCATTTTTCACCCGATTGGCAAATAGCCAGAGTTAGCAAGGGTTAAGGAAAACGGATTGGTCTCACAATTATCAAAAAGATAATAAGGAAATACCACAAATTATACAACACACATTTAACACAATTAACTACAATGGATTAGTTCCTTGAAAAGCACAAACTACCATAACTTTCCCAATATGAAATACGTCATTGGAATAGCCCTATAACTATTATGAAAATTGAATCGGTACTTTTAAAACTCCCAAAAAGGAAATATCCAGGCCTAGATATCTTCACTAGAGAATACTAACTAACAAACACAGAAAGAAGAATTAACACCAGTTCCTCTCTGAAGAATTTCTTTCAGAAAACGGAAAACTTCCAAACTCATATAAAAAGGAAAGTGTTACCCTGATACCAAGCCAAAGACTGTACAAATTTTAAAAAGTAAAGATTGATATTTCACACAAATATACACCCAAAATCTTTAACAAAATATTAGCAAAGAGAATTTAGCAATATATAGAATAATTACACACCATGACCAAGAGGGGTTTATTCTAAGGATGCAAGGCTGAAAATCAATCAATGTGACAGACCATATTAACGGGTAAAAAGTAGAAAAATCACATGACTCTATGAACTGATGCAGAAAAAGTATCTGACGAAATTCAATGTCCATTTATGATTTAAGAGAAAAACCTTCAACAAACTACAAATAAAGGGAAATTTTCTCAACTTGCTAAAGAATATCTTGAAAAAATCTATAGCTAATATAACATGTAATGGTGAAAGACAGAGTACTTTTCCCCTAAGATTGAGTTCAAGGCCAAGATCCAACAATTCAGTTAGGAAATTAGGAACAGACATGAAGAGACATTTCACCCAAAACAATATCTGGGGCCAGGCACAGTGGCTCATGCCTGTAATCCTAGCACTATAGGAGGCTGAGGCGGATGGATTGCCTGAGCTCAGGAGTTCGAGACCAGTCTGAGCAAGAGTGAGACCCCAACTCTACTAAAAATAGCTGGGTGTTATGGTAGGCATCTGTAGTCCCAGCTACCCAGAAGGCTGAGGCAAGAAGACCTCTTCAGCCTAAGAATTTGAGGTTGCTGTGAGCTATGATGCTACAGCACTCTACCAAGGCAACAAAGTGAGACTCTGTCTGAAAAAATAAAAATAAAAATAAAATCTGGATGGCAAAGATTCCTAGGCTCTAGTTGCCTGGTACTATATTGACACAAGCTGGGAAGAGATCTTCAACCTCATTTGCCATTAGGAAAAAACAAAAATTAAGACCATGATGAGATATGACCACATACTCAGTAGAACAGCTAAAATAAAAATCCTGTAGTGACAATACACAATGCTGGTGACAACGCAGAACAACTGGACCTCTCATACATTGCTGGATGGAGTATGAAAAGGTACAGTCGCTCTGCAAAATAGTTTGCAGTCTCTTTAAAAAAAAAAAAAATACTTGAATTATACAACACAGCAATTGCCCTCCTGTGCATTTATCCCAAGAGAAATGGAAACTCACATCCACACAATACCCTGTGTGATTGCTCATAGGAGATTTATTTGTAATATCCCAGACTGGAAGCAACCAAAATGTCCTACAACGCGATAAAATCAGTAAACACACATCGGTGCATCCACAGGACGGAATACTACCCAGCAATAAAAAGGCACGAAGTATTGATAACATGAAATAACTTGGGTGGACCTCAAGGACTTTAAGCAAAGTAAAAAAATATATATTTTTATAAAAGTTAATCTCAAAAGATCCCATGTCATATGATTCAATTTATATAATATTCTTGAAATGAAAATGGGAAAGTGGATCTGAGGCACGTAAGGTCAACAGGAGGCCCAGGGGCAGGCTAGTGGTGGCCTGAAAAATGTATTAAGGGCTGTAGAGTTAGGGATGGGGACAGGAAAGGAAGTGAGTATGGCCATAAAGGAAGGGCAGGAAGGAGATCCTCATGGAGGTGGAACAGTCCTGTGTCCTACTGGCTGTGCTGGGTGTGTGAGTCTGCACACGTGAGAAAATGACATGGAAACACATTAGTTTCCCAGTTTTAATACTGTATTACAGTCATGAAAGATGTGAGGACTGGAGAAAACCGGATGAAGGCTACACGGGATCCCTCCTGGGAGTCTATAATTATTTCAAAATATAAAATTTTTTAGAACTATTTCTATGGGAGCACCCCAGGCCTCCATCACGTCTGACCTAACCTCAGTCTTCTGGATGGGTGTTCAAGCTCCCACGTGGTCTTTGCCACGCCCCTGACTTCAGGTACTTCCAGTCTATTCCAACACCCAGATTTCTCCCTCCCCACCCCCACCTATAGCACTGACTGGGACGTTGCTGGAAGTATACTGACCACCAGATCCATAACAGGGCCACTAGCCTGCCCCTTGGCCCCTTGTTTGAAAGCACATGTAGTGGGAGGAAGATGGAATCTGTCAGGCTTGGGTGGACTTGACACAGCTGGTCTGGTCGGTTTAGGTCCTGCCTGACCTTCACCCCCTGTCTCCCATTCTTACTGTTTTATACATTTAGCTCCCACCCTAAAGATGCCTATCTTGAGTAGTTTAGGGGGATTGGTTTAGATTAACTTTTAAATTGGGATGTTGTAATAGATCACTGAGTTATATTGATTATTATTTGGAATAGGGGTTGGTGGGGTCTTTGCCTTGAACCATTATGCATAAAACTGTAATTTTGGAAATGGAAGAACAGAGTAGTCTTGGAGAGGCTACTGTCACTGTTCTCCAGAATCCTGGCCTTATAACAAGTAAAGTTTGGTGGACTGATCCCCGTCGCTTCATACTGACTGACAGTGACAGGCAGCTGGACCCTCTTCATCCAGTAACATGTTGACTCCAGAATGCATCAGATACCCATCCCCCCTACCAAATATTCCTATGTGGGATTGTTGCCAGCCCATTGGATTCTATGAATTAAAATAACTAATTGTCCCTAATGAGACCAGACCTAGGCCCCACCCAAGCAGGCTGTGGCTTCCTCTGCCTTCAAATGGGCCCAATTCACTCATCTCTCAACCACCTATGTCCTCCAGAATCATCCCTCCCACCCCACCCCCACTCCTGGGCACCTTTCCCAGACACCCTGCTCAGGGACGTTCAACAAGACAGAGCCTCCTGGAGGAATCTTGAACCTCACCAGGGCTTCTCCCACAAAGTCCCGCCTGGGAACGGCATTCCTCTCACTAAGTAGAAATTCTTGATTTTAATCCCCAAGTTCCAGGATTTTGTGCTGCCATTAAAGATTCCTAGACCCTACTTGCTTGGTGCTATATTGACACAAGCTGTGAATAGCTAATGTATACTTCTCAACAAACAATTACAGTCGTATCACTTGCAATATATGGTAATGCAGCTTTCTAGGCATTTTCTCTGGTCCGGTGTTTACCGGTGCTCTGCTATTTATCCCAGGGTTGGTTGGTGGGTTGTTTCCAGCAGGGAGGATTCCTCCATGGGGCTGGTGTGAAAGTGTGACTCTCCCACCCCACCCCCCAAGCTGGGCATTTGAATCATCATCTTGTCCCCTCCTGCACCTACTCATTATTTTCCGGATCAATTTTAGAGAAGCTGATGACCCTGCACTTGGGATCTATCACGCTGCTTGCTGGAATGAGCAAATAAAACTTTCAGACTTTCTCATCTTTTCTCTGACAAGTTTAAATACCATATTGAAAGGAGGGAGGTACCCTTCTGTAGTAAGGTGGAGATTTAGTAGAGAAACGTGGTAAAATGATGAAAGGCGGGCGAGAGGCCTCTGTTGCTCTTGGCTTTCCTCCCTGCTGCCTCTAAAATGCACAGAGACCAGTATCTCGCAAACAGGTGCGGAGCCACATGTGTAAAACAGCACTCACCCTCTGCTTCCCAAGGCTTATCATCTTTCTCCTTTCCTCAAACACCTTTGCTTTGTTTTTGCCTTCCTGCCCAGAGAAACCCAGAGTCTTGAACACTGGTGATGTCCACAATCCCAGACTCCTCACTCTCTCAATTTGAAATCTATCAATGGGTTTTCATATTCTTAGGATTGAGACCAGAATCCCTAAATAGATCCCCAAAGCCTACATGGGTTGGCCCTGCTAGATTCCTGCCCTGGCTCCTGCCCTTGCAGTCTTCTTTGGTCACGGGCATTCCGAGGGCAGGAGGAGTGGTCAGCCCAAAGTGCGAGCAACAAGTGGGTGTGTTTCCTATTAAGAATTTGAAAACAGTAATAAAAATGACTTTAAGAGTCCACATCTTATCACCCTGCACCCACACTCTGATGTCAGTGATGAAATACTCTTCCCCACTTTTCTTCTGGCCAGCCCCCCCCCCCCCAGTCCATCATTGGCTTCATTTCCTTCAGTTTGCCATGGCCAGTCCTCAGGGCCTTTGCATATGCTTCTGTCTTTTCAGAACACGTTCTAACTCTTAGGAGTTGTCTCAGTAACTCCTCATCATTCAAATCTTATGGCAAACGTCTCTATATCAGTTCTGAAAAAACTGAAGTTCCTAACTTCCCTGGCTAGTCTATTCTGTACTCTCATAGGTCCCTGGAAGTCGGTGAAATTCTTCACCACGTGCTTCCAGCTGGACACAGGGTGGGACCACACCCCCATCCCTCTGAGGGCGGGCTTTAGCCAGGGAGATGTGGGCAGCAGGGCAGCCGCCTATCTGGGAGGGGCCTTGAGCGGCCTGAGCACCCCTGCTGAACTTCCTTACTGGAGTGCAGTAAGCCCAGGTGGGCAGCCAAGATGGGCGTCTGTTCACCACTTTCTCTGAGTGATTTTACCAAGCAGAGAGCCCCTGCACACCCTTTTGAACGTGTACTATGGGCAAGAAATAAACTTTCGGTGGGTTAAGACATTTTGATTTGAGCATTTGTTACCACAGTGTTTTCAAATATAGGTATTATTATTATTATTATTATTATTCAGGTATGAGGAGGCCAACAGATCGGGGGATATTTGCCACTGAAAAGAAAATTTGTTCCAGTTACCAGCAGAAGGGGGCCACCACCCCATGCAGGGCCATATGCAGGTGCAAAGCACTGGGGGATGTTGGGAGACAAGAGCAGAGGAAATGTGACCAGAGCCATGGTGATGGTTTTCCTGAGAAGGAAGGGCTGAGGCTGGGTTGGTGACTGAGCAGGTTTAGGATTGGCTATTTTGAGAAATTTCAGGGGGGTCCGGAGTATACGGGTCCTGCTTTAACCTTTGGAGTTTGGTTTGTTTGTTTAATTTAAGGAGGTTTATTCTGAGCCAAATTTGAGGACCCTGATCTGGAGCCACACCCAAGAAGCCTTGAGTAAGTGGACTCGTGGTGGTGGGGTTCCGGTTTGGTCTTATACATTTTAGGGAGACAGGGATTACAACAGGTGACGTCATGCATCAATACGTGGAGAATATAGTGGTTTGGCCCCAAAAGTTGGGACATCTATCAGCAGGAGCTTACAGGTGATGGTGGGTTTAAAGATTTTTTAGCTAACAATTGCCTGAAAGAGTTAGGCTCTGTCTAAAAGACCAGGAGTCAGTGAAAAGGATGCTTAAGATTAAAGAGTCTGTTAATTAGAGACAAAGTGTCTGAAGGACTCAAATGGTTTGCTGTGTATACTGAGGACCTGCAGGTAGGTCTTGCATAGCCTTAGGCCTGTTAGTGAGTGACAAAGGACACCTCTAAGAATGTCGGGGGTCAGGGGTCAGGAGGGTCTGATCTTCTTTCTCAAGGCTGGCTATTCAGTTTTAGTGATCCTGGGTCTAAACCCTTGACACCTGGCCCTGAAGTAATTTGTAAAGGGGACAGTGGATCAACAGTGAGAGTCCAGTAAAGGAGGTGGCCGGGCTCTTCCCACCCCTGCAGGTGGTTTGCATATGAAAGGCACACTGCTGGGAGAGTGGTCCACAGGCCCAAGATGCCAGAGCATCAGGAAATACAGCAAAAACACCAAACTTGATTAGCACACAGCATCCTCTGACCTATCCTGATTTCCTGTTTCTTTTCTTCCCTAGCATCTACCACTGGTGGATCTCTGACTGGTGGAAGCAAGAACAGCCATGTCCTGGTGAGCCTGGCCCAAGGCTCAGCCTCAGTATGTTCCTACTCACCTCTGAGGCTCAGCATCTGAGACCTGCTGGTGCTCAGTAAATATCTGAGCGACTAAAATTGAATTGAACTTGAGAGTGACAATTAGATGTTTAGTGGGGTAAATAGTTTTCGGTAAGGTCTGACTAGCCTAAAGCCCTGGCATGTTTGTTTTGCTCACCTCGCACATGTATTTTTGAATGAGTGAATGAACGGCAGACGACACGGCATGTCCAGGGGCAGCCACAGGGTTCAAAGGTGATCCTGATGCTGGCAGTAGGGACCACAGGTGGGAGAGACATCCAGACATGAGCTCAGTACCACCTACTGACATGGCAACTCCCCTACAGACCCCTGAAATGAGGGGAGACACAAGGAAAAAGCAGATGGCTTCGAATGTCTCCTCCCAGCCATCCCAGGGAAAACAGGGCCTTTTAAAGGGCATATGAGTAAGAGGGGACAGAGGCCAGAGTTTGGAGTGTAGAGAGGGGGCAGTAAGCCCAGGTGGGCAGGTGGATTGCCCTGTACCAGGGTCAGCTCAGGTGCAATTAGAGCAATCATGAAGCATGGGGTTGGTGGCAGAACTCAGGGAGGTTGCCGGGTATACACAAGGACTCCCATTCTAAGCAAAGACGCTTGAACTCCCTGACCCAAGTTTGGCACAGATACAACCAAGCCGCTCACCTCCAAGTATTACTGAGGCCGTGAGCACATCCACAGTGCCCAGTGAGGCCTGACGACAGAGGATCTTCCTGGAATGTGGGGTCTGTGTAAGACTTTGCTCCGGGGAACCCCAACAATGCTGAAATGGAATTTCTTACCTTTGTGCATGGGGGACCAGGGTCAATTTTTCTTCAAATGCACGCATATGGCGTTTCTTCCATTCAAGTGAAGTGTTTGTAAATTCCCACTCATGGAAATAAAAGCTAGTTTTCTTATTCTAGGAGATAGTATTCATGTTCGAGAACTTCAAGACTCTAAGTTGACCAACTACCCACTTCTCCAGGCTGTAGCCATTTGCCTATGAGGCAGCAGGCTTGGGGTAAGGGAGACCCTGAAGGAACCCTGTGTGAGGAGGAACGCTGAATAAAGGGATAGAGTAAAACGTCATTGCCAAGGGGGAGGGTAAGAGCTTTCTCAAAATCCCTAAAGGTCATGCTTGACACACCAATGTCCTCACGAAATGCTTGGCAATGAACCAGGGCCAGAGGATCCAGGGAGACACACTCTTGGGTTCCACATACGGAGGAATGTTGGCATTCACACCTGTCAAAGGTGAGAACACACTGCCTCTCAAGTTCAATTCAATTTTAGTCGCTCAGATATTTACTGAGCACCAGCAGGTCTCAGATGCTGAGCCTCAGAGGTGAGTAGGAACATACTGAGGCTGAGCCATGTCACCAGGACACGGCTGTTCTTGCTTCCACCAGTCAGAGAACAAAAACTCTGATGTCAATGAATTAATTCCATTGAGTCCATCAATACGTCCAGTGACCCCATTTTGGGAGTGTATGTAAATCTTGATGCCGACGTTATAGAGAAACACAGGAGGGAGGGAGAGACTGACGAGGAAGGCTTTGTCCAAGTGTCTTCCAGGCACAGGTGGCCTTCTAAGGATAGGGGCAGAACCTGGCAAAGTCTCTGCAATGAATGTTGCTTGATCTGGGTCAGTTCCAAGGACATAACTACGGGGAATGATGGACTTCCCTCAGGAGATGAAGCCCGAGACTTTGCACTTGTACTACCTGGGTTGTCTTTCTCTCTGCCTCAGTTCATGTCTGTCTCTCTCTCTCTCCCCCACCCACATGGGCTTCTTACATTGCCCTCGAATGCACCATGTTTCTTGCCACCTCATAGCCTTTGCTTGTGCTGCCCTCAGAGCTGTGTGTTCAGCTCCCCCGTGAGCCACCCAGGCTGCCTCCACCTTACTCACCACCTCCCACTAGCTTCTCAGGGTTCAGTTCCAATGTCACTTCCTCTGAGAAGGGTTTTGAGATCCCTGATAAATCTCCTTGGAGAACAGAGTACTTCTACTTTGTAACATTCATCCCAATCATCATGCATTGATTTTCTTATTGAATTGTTACATATCTGTCTTTTCTTCTTGGTGGTAAGTCCCTTAAAGGCAAAGACTGTGAGTCTGACCTATTCACTGTATCACTGGCACATATTAGATGCAATAGAGAATGAAGAAATGAAGGTTTTATCATGATGGAGGAGACAGAAAAGGCCTCACGGCTTACAGGGTTGGCCCCTGGCTAGCATTTAGGAACTTGTGATTTCAGGAAGGTTCCCACCTTTCCCAGCACTAATAAGAATGGTCTAAACTATTTGCACATGTACAAACATCATGGTGTATGCTGAACACCTGCTCTTAGTCTGGGAGTCTAGAATTTTGGTGCGTGCCGGGCAGAGGGTGCCTAGGTGATCATCCTCCCAGTTAGCCTCTGCTGAGCTTCTCTGGTTGGCAATACTTCACATGTGCTGTCAGTTCATTGCTGTGTGATTTCACCGGAAGAGGACACTCAGAACTCATGCCTGGTTTCTCCTGGACTTTACCCCATGTACCTCTTTCTCTGCTGCCTTTGGTCTTTGCTCTGTTTCCATTCATGGTAACAAGTCACAGCCACAAATACAACTATATCCTGAGTCCTCAGAGTGTTCCTAACAGATCATTGCAAGTGGTTATGCTCCCCACCCCCCACGTCCCCCCCCCCCCAACACACGCAGAGGATGACAAATTAATACAACCAGACTCTCCGGAAAGTACCAAAATTAGGCTATTCTCCAACATGTTCTAGAGTGTTCCTTAGTTAAATAGAATTGGGAAATGTTGGGTTGAACAAAGGAAGGACTTTTCAGAAAACAAAAAATAAAGTGCTTCTCAGGGCTTTTAATAAACTAAGTACCTACATACTCGAGTATAAGCCGACCCCCTTAATTCTACCCTAAAAACTGGGAAAACTTAGTGACTCGAGTATAAGCCGAGGTGGAAAATGCAGCAGCCACTGGTAAATTTCAAAAATAAAAATATATACCCAAAACAATTACAATAATTG